>JAKVIS010002448.1:0-22783 GCA_033119425.1 Bufotes viridis | reverse complement strand
GTTCCAGAAACCTGAGAATAGGATCCAGCTCGCGCTCAATTGCAACTGCGAGCAATGCTGACTGAGACCAGGTTTCCTCCTTGCAGGCTCTACTCTTTTGCAATCAAACCTTTCTACCAGCACAAATTCAGCGTAAATTGACTGGTCTGTTCAACTGCTGAATCCAAATGGCATGTCTCCAGAAAACAAATAGGGCAGCACAGGTGAAAGTTTCCTGGAAGACGGAACCCTGAAGGCGTGTCAAAGTGGAGTCCCTTAGCATCACGGGTGATGACAGCATCACAATGGGGCCCATTGTTTACCTACCTGGCAGCAGCCATGATGCTTCATTCCTCAGTCAGGTGTGGAACCGTGCACATCAACAGGTGAGGATGTGGGTAGTATTTCTTGGGTCAAGTGTGCCGTGTCACAGGGGTAGGGGCATTGTTTAAAAATGCCCTTTGTACAGATTAGAATGATGCCTCATTACACCTTGGCAAGTACAGTACACACAGCAGTCTTACCTATTTCTGGTAGGAATGGTCCTCAAGACTTGTTTTCCTGAACATGTGCCTCCACTGTCAGCACAGAGGGAATGTTAATGAAGAGCTAAGTCTGGGGCAGAATCATATTTTGTTTTCCTCTTGGGAAGCTGCCTTGCAGGTTCAGATCAGTTTAGTGACTGCAGGTCCTTTTTACCTAAAGTATTAAGCATAGGTTTTTGAAATGTTTTGGTCCATGGAAATTAACTGCGTCTGTCTGTCCGATGAACTCACTTTGGTGGTAGCATACTTCTCCAGGACCTCTGCACCTGACCTACCTGTTCCAGAAACCTGAGAATAGGATCCAGCTCACGCTCAATTGCAACTGCGAGCAGTGCTGCTAGAGACCAGGTTTCCTCCTTGCAGGCTCCCTCTTTTGCAATCCAAACCTTTCACCACAGCACAAATTCCTTAAATTGACTGGTCTGTTCAACTGCTAATCCAAATGGCAAGCTCAGAAAATAAATAAGGCAGCACCAATGAAAATTTCCATGAGACGGAACACTGAGCGTGTCAAAGTGGAGTCCCTTAGCATCACGGACGATGACATCACAATGGGCCCATTGTTTACCTACCTGGCAGCAGCCATGATGCTTCATTCCTCATTCAGGTGTGGAACCGTGCACATCAACAGGTGAGGGTGGAATTGTATTTCTTGGGTCAAGTGTGCCGTGTCACAGGGGTAGGGGCATTGTTTAAAAATGCCCTTTGTACAGATTAGAATGATGCCTCATTACACCTTGGCAAGTACAGTACACACCAGCAGTCTTACCTATTTCTGGTAGAATGGTCCTCAAAACTTGTTTTCTGAACATGTGCCTCCACTGTCAGCACAAGGGAATGTTAATAGGCTAAGTCTGGGGCAAAATCATATTTTGTTTTTCCTCTTGGGAAGCTGCCTTGCAGGTTCAGATCAGTTTAGTGACTGCAGGTCCTTTTTACCTAAAGTATTAAGCATAGGTTTTGAAATGTTTTGGTCCATGGAAATTAACTTTGCGTCTGTCTGTCCGATGAACTCACTTTGGTGGTAGCATACTTCTCAGGACCTCTGCACCTGACCTACCTGTTCCAGAAACCTGAGAATAGGATCCAGCTCGCGCTCAATTGCAACTGCGAGCAATGCTGCACAGAGACCAGGTTTCCTCCTTGCAGGCTCCCTCTTTTGCAATCCAAACCTTTCACCACAGCACAAATTCCTTAAATTGACTGGTCTGTTCAACTGCTAATCCAAATGGCAAGCTCAGAAAATAAATAGGGCAGCACCAATGAAAATTTCCATAGACGGAACACTGAGCGTGTCAAAGTGGAGTCCCTTAGCATCCACGGACGATGACATCACAATGGGCCCACATTGTTTACCTACCTGGCAGCAGCCATGATGCTTCATTCCTCAGTCAGGTGTGGAACCGTGCACATCAACAGGTGAGGGTGGAATTGTATTTCTTGGGTCAAGTGTGCCGTGTCACAGGGGTAGGGGCATTGTTTAAAAATGCCCTTTGTACAGATTAGAATGATGCCTCATTACACCTTGGCAAGTACAGTACACACCAGCAGTCTTACCTATTTCTGGTAGAATGGTCCTCAAAACTTGTTTTCTGAACATGTGCCTCCACTGTCAGCACAAAGGGAATGTTAATAGGCTAAGTCTGGGGCAAAATCATATTTTGTTTTTCCTCTTGGGAAGCTGCCTTGCAGGTTCAGATCAGTTTAGTGACTGCAGGTCCTTTTTACCTAAAGTATTAAGCATAGGTTTTGAAATGTTTTGGTCCATGGAAATTAACTTTGCGTCTGTCTGTCCGATGAACTCACTTTGGTGGTAGCATACTTCTCCAGGACCTCTGCACCTGACCTACCTGTTCCAGAAACCTGAGAATAGGATCCAGCTCGCGGCCAATTGCAACTAGCGAGCAATGCTGCACAGAGACCAGGTTTCCTCCTTGCAGGCTCCCTCTTTTGCAATCCAAACCTTTCACCACAGCACAAATTCCTTAAATTGACTGGTCTGTTCAACTGCTAATCCAAATGGCAAGCTCAGAAAACAAATAAGGCAGCACCAATGAAAATTTCCATAGACGGAACACTGAGCGTGTCAAAGTGGAGTCCCTTAGCATCCACGGACGATGACATCACAATGGGCCCACATTGTTTACCTACCTGGCAGCAGCCATGATGCTTCATTCCTCATTCAGGTGTGGAACCGTGCACATCAACAGGTGAGGGTGGAATTGTATTTCTGGGTCAAGTGTGCCGTGTCACAGGGTAGGGGCATTGTTTAAAAATGCCCTTTTGTACAGATTAGAATGATGCCTCATTACACCTTGGCAAGTACAGTACACACCAGCAGTCTTACCTATTTCTGGTAGAATGGTCCTCAAAACTTGTTATTCTGAACATGTGCCTCCACTGTCAGCACAAAGGAATGTTAATAGGCTAAGTCTGGGGCAAAATCATATTTTGTTTTTCCTCTTGGGAAGCTGCCTTGCAGGTTCAGATCAGTTTAGTGACTGCAGGTCCTTTTTACCTAAAGTATTAAGCATAGGTTTTGAAATGTTTTGGTCCATGGAAATTAACTTTTGCGTCTGTCTGTCCGATGAGCTCACTTTGGTGGTAGCATACTTCTCCAGGACCTCTGCACCTGACCTACCTGTTCCAGAAACCTGAGAATAGGATCCAGCTAGCGCTCAATTGCAACTGCGAGCAATGCTGCACAGAGACCAGGTTTCCTCCTTGCAGGCTCCCTTGGCAATCCAAACCTTTCACCACAGCACAAATTCCTTAGAATTGACTGGTCTGTTCAACTGCTAATCCAAATGGCAAGCTCAGAAAATAAATAGGGCAGCACCAATGAAAATTTCCATAGACGGAACACTGAGCGTGTCAAAGTGGAGTCCCTTAGCATCCACGGACGATGACATCACAATGGGCCCACATTGTTTACCTACCTGGCAGCAGCCATGATGCTTCATTCCTCAGTCAGGTGTGGAACCGTGCACATCAACAGGTGAGGGTGGAATTGTATTTCTTGGGTCAAGTGTGCCATGTCACAGGGGTAGGGGCATTGTTTAAAATGCCCTTTGTACAGATTAGAATGATGCCTCATTACACCTTGGCAAGTACAGTACACACCAGCAGTCTTACCTATTTCTGGTAGAATGGTCCTCAAAACTTGTTATTCTGAACATGTGCCTCCACTGTCAGCACAAAGGAATGTTAATAGGCTAAGTCTGGGGCAAAATCATTTTTTGTTTTTCCTCTTGAGAAGCTGCCTTGCAAGTTCAGATCAGTTTAGTGTCTGCAGGTCTTTTTACCTCAAGTATTAAGCATAGGTTTTGAAATGTTTTGGTCCATGGAAATTAACTTTGCGCCTGTCTGTCCGATGAGCTCACTTTGGTGGTAGCATACTTCTCCAGGACCTCTGCACCTGACCTACCTGTTCCAGAAACCTGAGAATAGGATCCAGCTCAGCGCTCAATTGCAACTGCGAGCAATGCTGCACAGAGACCAGGTTTCCTCCTGCAGGCTCCCTCTTTTGCAATCCAAACCTTTCACCACAGCACAAATTCCTTGAATTGACTGGTCTGTTCAACTGCTAATCCAAATGGCAAGCTCAGAAAACAAATAAGGCAGCACCAATGAAAATTTCCATAGACGGAACACTGAGCTTGTCAAAGTGGAGTCCCTTAGCATCCACGGACGATGACATCACAATGGGCCCACATTGTTTACCTACCTGGCAGCAGCCATGATGCTTCATTCCTCAGTCAGGTGTGGAACCGTGCACATCAACAGGTGAGGGTGGAATTGTATTTCTTGGGTCAAGTGTGCCGTGTCACAGGGGTAGGGGCATTGTTTAAAAATGCCCTTTGTACAGATTAGAATGATGCCTCATTACACCTTGGCAAGTACAGTACACACCAGCAGTCTTACCTATTTCTGGTAGAATGGTCCTCAAAACTTGTTATCTGAACATGTGCCTCCACTGTCAGCACAAAGGGAATGTTAATAGGCTAAGTCTGGGGCAAAATCATATTTTGTTTTTCCTCTTGAGAAGCTGCCTTGCAAGTTCAGATCAGTTTAGTGACTGCAGGTCCTTTTTACCTCAAAGTATTAAGCATAGGTTTTGAAATGTTTTGGTCCATGGAAATTAACTTTGCGTCTGTCTGTCCGATGAGCTCACTTTGGTGGTAGCATACTTCTCCAGGACCTCTGCACCTGACCTACCTGTTCCAGAAACCTGAGAATAGGATCCAGCTAGCGCTCAACTGCAACTGCGAGCAATGCTGCACAGAGACCAGGTTTCCTCCTTGCTGGCTCCTCTTTTGCAATCCAAACCTTTCACCACAGCACAAATTCCTTGAATTGACTGGTCTGTTCAACTGCTAATCCAAATGGCAAGCTCAGAAAACAAATAAGGCAGCACCAATGAAAATTTCCATAGACGGAACACTGAGCTTGTCAAAGTGGAGTCCCTTAGCATCCACGGACGATGACATCACAATGGGCCCACATTGTTTACCTACCTGGCAGCAGCCATGATGCTTCATTCCTCAGTCAGGTGTGGAACCGTGCACATCAACAGGTGAGGGTGGAATTGTATTTCTTGGGTCAAGTGTGCCGTGTCACAGGGGTAGGGGCATTGTTTAAAAATGCCCTTTTGTACAGATTAGAATGATGCCTCATTACACCTTGGCAAGTACAGTACACACCAGCAGTCTTACCTATTTCTGGTAGAATGGTCCTCAAAACTTGTTATCTGAACATGTGCCTCCACTGTCACCACAAGGGAATGTTAATAGGCTAAGTCTGGGGCAAAATCATTTTCTGCTTTTCCTCTTGAGAAGCTGCCTTGCAAGTTCAGATCAGATTAGTGTCTGCAGGTCCTTTTTACCTCAAGTATTAAGCATAGGTTTTGAAATGTTTTGGTCCATGGAAATTAACTTAGCGTCTGTCTGTCCGATGAGCTCACTTTGGTGGTAGCATACTTCTCCAGGACCTCTGCACCTGACCTACCTGTTCCAGAAACCTGAGAATAGGATCCAGCTAGCGCTCAATTGCAACTGCGAGCAATGCTGCACAGAGACCAGGTTTCCTCCTTGCTGGCTCCTCTTTTGCAATCCAAACCTTTCACCACAGCACAAATTCCTTGAATTGACTGATCTATTCAACTGCTAATCCAAATGGCAAGCTCAGAAAATAAATAGGGCAGCACCAATGAAAATTTCCATAGACGGAACACTGAGCGTGTCAAAGTGGAGTCCCTTAGCATCCACGGACGATGACATCACAATGGGCCCACATTGTTTACCTACCTGGCAGCAGCCATGATGCTTCATTCCTCATTCAGGTGTGGAACCGTGCACATCAACAGGTGAGGGTGGAATTGTATTTCTTGGGTCAAGTGTGCCGTGTCACAGGGGTAGGGGCATTGTTTAAAAATGCCCTTTGTACAGATTAGAATGATGCCTCATTACACCTTGGCAAGTACAGTACACACCAGCAGTCTTACCTATTTCTGGTAGAATGGTCCTCAAAACTTGTTATCTGAACATGTGCCTCCACTGTCAGCACAAGGGAATGTTAATAGGCTAAGTCTGGGGCAAAATCATATTTTGTTTTTCCTCTTGGGAAGCTGCCTTGCAGGTTCAGATCAGTTTAGTGACTGCAGGTCCTTTTTACCTAAAGTATTAAGCATAGGTTTTGAAATGTTTTGGTCCATGGAAATTAACTTTGCGTCTGTCTGTCCGATGAACTCACTTTGGTGGTAGCATACTTCTCCAGGACCTCTGCACCTGACCTACCTGTTCCAGAAACCTGAGAATAGGATCCAGCTCGCGCTCAATTGCAACTGCGAGCAATGCTGCACAGAGACCAGGTTTCCTCCTTGCAGGCTCCTCTTTGCAATCCAAACCTTTCACCACAGCACAAATTCCTTAAATTGACTGGTCTGTTCAACTGCTAATCCAAATGGCAAGCTCAGAAAATAAATAGGGCAGCACCAATGAAAATTTCCATAGACGGAACACTGAGCGTGTCAAAGTGGAGTCCCTTAGCATCCACGGACGATGACATCACAATGGGCCCACATTGTTTACCTACCTGGCAGCAGCCATGATGCTTCATTCCTCATTCAGGTGTGGAACCGTGCACATCAACAGGTGAGGGTGGAATTGTATTTCTTGGGTCAAGTGTGCCGTGTCACAGGGGTAGGGGCATTGTTTAAAAATGCCCTTTTGTACAGATTAGAATGATGCCTCATTACACTTTGGCAAGTACAGTACACACCAGCAGTCTTACCTATTTCTGGTAGAATGGTCCTCAAAACTTGTTTTTCTGAACATGTGCCTCCACTGTCAGCACAAGGGAATGTTAATAGGCTAAGTCTGGGGCAAAATCATATTTTGTTTTTCCTCTTGGGAAGCTGCCTTGCAGGTTCAGATCAGTTTAGTGACTGCAGGTCCTTTTTACCTAAAGTATTAAGCATAGGTTTTGAAATGTTTTGGTCCATGGAAATTAACTTTAGCGTCTGTCTGTCCGATGAACTCACTTTGGTGGTAGCATACTTCTCCAGGACCTCTGCACCTGACCTACCTGTTCCAGAAACCTGAGAATAGGATCCAGCTCGCGCTCAATTGCAACTGCGAGCAATGCTGCACAGAGACCAGGTTTCCTCCTTGCAGGCTCCTCTTTTGCAATCCAAACCTTTCACCACAGCACAAATTCCGTAAATTGACTGGTCTGTTCAACTGCTAATCCAAATGGCAAGCTCAGAAAATAAATAGGGCAGCACCAATGAAAATTTCCATAGACGGAACACTGAGCGTGTCAAAGTGGAGTCCCTTAGCATCCACGGACGATGACATCACAATCGGCCCACATTGTTTACCTACCTGGCAGCAGCCATGATGCTTCATTCCTCAGTCAGGTGTGGAACCGTGCACATCAACAGGTGAGGGTGGAATTGTATTTCTTGGGTCAAGTGTGCCGTGTCACAGGGGTAGGGGCATTGTTTAAAAATGCCCTTTTGTACAGATTAGAATGATGCCTCATTACACCTTGGCAAGTACAGTACACACCAGCAGTCTTACCTATTTCTGGTAGAATGGTCCTCAAAACTTGTTATTCTGAACATGTGCCTCCACTGTCAGCACAAAGGAATGTTAATAGGCTAAGTCTGGGGCAAAATCATTTTTTGTTTTTGCTCTTGAGAAGCTGCCTTGCAAGTTCAGATCAGTTTAGTGTCTGCAGGTCCTTTTACCTCAAGTATTAAGCATAGGTTTTGAAATGTTTTGGTCCATGGAAATTAACTTTGCGTCTGTCTGTCCGATGAGCTCACTTTGGTGGTAGCATACTTCTCCAGGACCTCTGCACCTGACCTACCTGTTCCAGAAACCTGAGAATAGGATCCAGTTAGCGCTCAATTGCAACTGCGAGCAATGCTGCACAGAGACCAGGTTTCCTCCTTGCAGGCTCCTCTTTGCAATCCAAACCTTTCACCACAGCACAAATTCCTTGAATTGACTGGTCTGTTCAACTGCTAATCCAAATGGCAAGCTCAGAAAACAAATAAGGCAGCACCAATGAAAATTTCCATAGACGGAACACTGAGCATGTCAAAGTGGAGTCCCTTAGCATCCACGGACGATGACATCACAATGGGCCCACATTGTTTACCTACCTGGCAGCAGCCATGATGCTTCATTCCTCATTCAGGTGTGGAACCGTGCACATCAACAGGTGAGGGTGGAATTGTATTTCTTGGGTCAAGTGTGCCGTGTCACAGGGGTAGGGGCATTGTTTAAAAATGCCCTTTTGTACAGATTAGAATGATGCCTCATTACACCTTGGCAAGTACAGTACACACCAGCAGTCTTACCTATTTCTGGTAGAATGGTCCTCAAAACTTGTTATTCTGAACATGTGCCTCCACTGTCAGCACAAGGGAATGTTAATAGGCTAAGTCTGGGGCAAAATCATATTTTGTTTTTCCTCTTGGGAAGCTGCCTTGCAGGTTCAGATCAGTTTAGTGACTGCAGGTCCTTTTACCTCAAGTATTAAGCATAGGTTTTGAAATGTTTTGGTCCATGGAAATTAACTTTGGGTCTGTCTGTCCGATGAACTCACTTTGGTGGTAGCATACTTCTCCTGGACCTCTGCACCTGACCTACCTGTTCCAGAAACCTGAGAATAGGATCCAGCTCGCGCTCAATTGCAACTACGAGCAATGCTGCACAGAGACCAGGTTTCCTCCTTGCTGGCTCCCTCTTTTGCAATCCAAACCTTTCACCACAGCACAAATTCCTTGAATTGACTGGTCTGTTCAACTGCTAATCCAAATGGCATGCTCAGAAAACAAATAAGGCAGCACCAATGAAAATTTCCATAGACGGAACACTGAGCTTGTCAAAGTGGAGTCCCTTAGCATCCACGGACGATGACATCACAATGGGCCCACATTGTTTACCTACCTGGCAGCAGCCATGATGCTTCATTCCTCATTCAGGTGTGGAACCGTGCACATCAACAGGTGAGGGTGGAATTGTATTTCTTGGGTCAGGTGTGCCGTGTCACAGGGGTAGGGGCATTGTTTAAAAATGCCCTTTTGTACAGATTAGAATGATGCCTCATTACACCTTGGCAAGTACAGTACACACCAGCAGTCTTACCTATTTCTGGTAGAATGGTCCTCAAAACTTGTTATCTGAACATGTGCCTCCACTGTCAGCACAAGGGAATGTTAATAGGCTAAGTCTGGGGCAAAATCATATTTTGTTTTTCCTCTTGGGAAGCTGCCTTGCAGGTTCAGATCAGTTTAGTGACTGCAGGTCCTTTTTACCTAAAGTATTAAGCATAGGTTTTGAAATGTTTTGGTCCATGGAAATTAACTTTAGCGCCTGTCTGTCCGATGAACTCACTTTGGTGGTAGCATACTTCTCCAGGACCTCTGCACCTGACCTACCTGTTCCAGAAACCTGAGAATAGGATCCAGCTCGCGTCAATTGCAACTGCGAGCAATGCTGCACAGAGACCAGGTTTCCTCCTTGCAGGCTCCCTCTTTGCAATCCAAACCTTTCACCACAGCACAAATTCCTTAAATTGACTGGTCTGTTCAACTGCTAATCCAAATGGCAAGCTCAGAAAATAAATAGGGCAGCACCAATGAAAATTTCCATAGACGGAACACTGAGCGTGTCAAAGTGGAGTCCCTTAGCATCCACGGACGATGACATCACAATGGGCCCACATTGTTTACCTACCTGGCAGCAGCCATGATGCTTCATTCCTCAGTCAGGTGTGGAACCGTGCACATCAACAGGTGAGGGTGGAATTGTATTTCTTCGGTCAAGTGTGCCGTGTCACAGGGGTAGGGGCATTGTTTAAAAATGCCCTTTGTACAGATTAGAATGATGCCTCATTACACCTTGGCAAGTACAGTACACACCAGCAGTCTTACCTATTTCTGGTAGAATGGTCCTCAAAACTTGTTACTCTGAACATGTGCCTCCACTGTCACCACAAGGGAATGTTAATAGGCTAAGTCTGGGGCAAAATCATTTTCTGTTTTTCCTCTTGAGAAGCTGCCTTGCAAGTTCAGATCAGATTAGTGTCTGCAGGTCCTTTTACCTCAAGTATTAAGCATAGGTTTTGAAATGTTTTCGTCCATGGAAATTAACTTTGCGTCTGTCTGTCCGATGAGCTCACTTTGGTGGTAGCATACTTCTCCAGGACCTCTGCACCTGACCTACCTGTTCCAGAAACCTGAGAATAGGATCCAGCTAGCGCTCAATTGCAACTGCGAGCAATGCTGCACAGAGACCAGGTTTCCTCCTTGCTGGCTCCCTCTTGCAATCCAAACCTTTCACCACAGCACAAATTCCTTGAATTGACTGATCTATTCAACTGCTAATCCAAATGGCAAGCTCAGAAAATAAATAGGGCAGCACCAATGAAAATTTCCATAGACGGAACACTGAGCGTGTCAAAGTGGAGTCCCTTAGCATCCACGGACGATGACATCACAATGGGCCCACATTGTTTACCTACCTGGCAGCAGCCATGATGCTTCATTCCTCAGTCAGGTGTGGAACCGTGCACATCAACAGGTGAGGGTGGAATTGTATTTCTTGGGTCAAGTGTGCCGTGTCACAGGGGTAGGGGCATTGTTTAAAAATGCCCTTTGTACAGATTAGAATGATGCCTCATTACACCTTGGCAAGTACAGTACACACCAGCAGTCTTACCTATTTCTGGTAGAATGGTCCTCAAAACTTGTTATTCTGAACATGTGCCTCCACTGTCAGCACAAGGGAATGTTAATAGGCTAAGTCTGGGGCAAAATCATATTTTGTTTTTCCTCTTGGGAAGCTGCCTTGCAGGTTCAGATCAGTTTAGTGACTGCAGGTCCTTTTTACCTCAAGTATTAAGCATAGGTTTTGAAATGTTTTGGTCCATGGAAATTAACTTTGCGTCTGTCTGTCCGATGAACTCACTTTGGTGGTAGCATACTTCTCCAGGACCTCTGCACCTGACCTACCTGTTCCAGAAACCTGAGAATAGGATCCAGCTCGCGCCAATTGCAACTGCGAGCAATGCTGCACAGAGACCAGGTTTCCTCCTTGCAGGCTCCCTCTTTGCAATCCAAACCTTTCACCACAGCACAAATTCCTTAAATTGACTGGTCTGTTCAACTGCTAATCCAAATGGCAAGCTCAGAAAATAAATAGGGCAGCACCAATGAAAATTTCCATAGACGGAACACTGAGCGTGTCAAAGTGGAGTCCCTTAGCATCCACGGACGATGACATCACAATGGGCCCACATTGTTTACCTACCTGGCAGCAGCCATGATGCTTCATTCCTCAGTCAGGTGTGGAACCGTGCACATCAACAGGTGAGGGTGGAATTGTATTTCTTGGGTCAAGTGTGCCGTGTCACAGGGGTAGGGGCATTGTTTAAAAATGCCCTTTTGTACAGATTAGAATGATGCCTCATTACACCTTGGCAAGTACAGTACACACCAGCAGTCTTACCTATTTCTGGTAGAATGGTCCTCAAAACTTGTTATCTGAACATGTGCCTCCACTGTCAGCACAAGGGAATGTTAATAGGCTAAGTCTGGGGCAAAATCATATTTTGTTTTTCCTCTTGGGAAGCTGCCTTGCAGGTTCAGATCAGTTTAGTGACTGCAGGTCCTTTTTACCTCAAGTATTAAGCATAGGTTTTGAAATGTTTTGGTCCATGGAAATTAACTTTGCGTCTGTCTGTCCGATGAACTCACTTTGGTGGTAGCATACTTCTCCAGGACCTCTGCACCTGACCTACCTGTTCCAGAAACCTGAGAATAGGATCCAGCTCGCGCCAATTGCAACTGCGAGCAATGCTGCACAGAGACCAGGTTTCCTCCTTGCAGGCTCCCTCTTGCAATCCAAACCTTTCACCACAGCACAAATTCCTTGAATTGACTGGTCTGTTCAACTGCTAATCCAAATGGCAAGCTCAGAAAATAAATAGGGCAGCACCAATGAAAATTTCCATAGACGGAACACTGAGCGTGTCAAAGTGGAGTCCCTTAGCATCCACGGACGATGACATCACAATGGGCCCACATTGTTTACCTACCTGGCAGCAGCCATGATGCTTCATTCCTCAGTCAGGTGTGGAACCGTGCACATCAACAGGTGAGGGTGGAATTGTATTTCTTGGGTCAAGTGTGCCGTGTCACAGGGGTAGGGGCATTGTTTAAAAATGCCCTTTGTACAGATTAGAATGATGCCTCATTACACCTTGGCAAGTACAGTACACACCAGCAGTCTTACCTATTTCTGGTAGAATGGTCCTCAAAACTTGTTATCTGAACATGTGCCTCCACTGTCAGCACAAGGGAATGTTAATAGGCTAAGTCTGGGGCAAAATCATTTTTTGTTTTTCCTCTTGAGAAGCTGCCTTGCAAGTTCAGATCAGTTTAGTGTCTGCAGGTCCTTTTTACCTCAAGTATTAAGCATAGGTTTTGAAATGTTTTGGTCCATGGAAATTAACTTTGCGTCTGTCTGTCCGATGAGCTCACTTTTGGTGGTAGCATACTTCTCCAGGACCTCTGCACCTGACCTACCTGTTCCAGAAACCTGAGAATAGGATCCAGCTCAGCGCTCAATTGCAACTGCGAGCAATGCTGCACAGAGACCAGGTTTCCTCCTTGCAGGCTCCTCTTTGCAATCCAAACCTTTCACCACAGCACAAATTCCTTGAATTGACTGGTCTGTTCAACTGCTAATCCAAATGGCAAGCTCAGAAAACAAATAAGGCAGCACCAATGAAAATTTCCATAGACGGAACACTGAGCATGTCAAAGTGGAGTCCCTTAGCATCCACGGACGATGACATCACAATGGGCCCACATTGTTTACCTACCTGGCAGCAGCCATGATGCTTCATTCCTCATTCAGGTGTGGAACCGTGCACATCAACAGGTGAGGGTGGAATTGTATTTCTTGGGTCAAGTGTGCCGTGTCACAGGGGTAGGGGCATTGTTTAAAAATGCCCTTTGTACAGATTAGAATGATGCCTCATTACACCTTGGCAAGTACAGTACACACCAGCAGTCTTACCTATTTCTGGTAGAATGGTCCTCAAAACTTGTTATCTGAACATGTGCCTCCACTGTCACCACAAGGGAATGTTAATAGGCTAAGTCTGGGGCAAAATCATTTTTTGTTTTTCCTCTTGAGAAGCTGCCTTGCAAGTTCAGATCAGTTTAGTGTCTGCAGGTCCTTTTTACCTCAAGTATTAAGCATAGGTTTTGAAATGTTTTGGTCCATGGAAATTAACTTTGCGTCTGTCTGTCCGATGAGCTCACTTTGGTGGTAGCATACTTCTCCAGGACCTCTGCACCTGACCTACCTGTTCCAGAAACCTGAGAATAGGATCCAGCTCGCGCTCAACTGCAACTGCGAGCAATGCTGCACAGAGACCAGGTTTCCTCCTTGCAGGCTCCTCTTTGCAATCCAAACCTTTCACCACAGCACAAATTCCTTGAATTGACTGGTCTGTTCAACTGCTAATCCAAATGGCAAGCTCAGAAAACAAATAAGGCAGCACCAATGAAAATTTCCATAGACGGAACACTGAGCATGTCAAAGTGGAGTCCCTTAGCATCCACGGACGATGACATCACAATGGGCCCACATTGTTTACCTACCTGGCAGCAGCCATGATGCTTCATTCCTCATTCAGGTGTGGAACCGTGCACATCAACAGGTGAGGGTGGAATTGTATTTCTTGGGTCAAGTGTGCCGTGTCACAGGGTAGGGGCATTGTTTAAAAATGCCCTTTGTACAGATTAGAATGATGCCTCATTACACCTTGGCAAGTACAGTACACACCAGCAGTCTTACCTATTTCTGGTAGAATGGTCCTCAAAACTTGTTTTCTGAACATGTGCCTCCACTGTCAGCACAAGGGAATGTTAATAGGCTAAGTCTGGGGCAAAATCATATTTTGTTTTTCCTCTTGGGAAGCTGCCTTGCAGGTTCAGATCAGTTTAGTGACTGCAGGTCCTTTTTACCTAAAGTATTAAGCATAGGTTTTGAAATGTTTTGGTCCATGGAAATTAACTTTGCGCCTGTCTGTCCGATGAACTCACTTTGGTGGTAGCATACTCTCCAGGACCTCTGCACCTGACCTACCTGTTCCAGAAACCTGAGAATAGGATCCAGCTCGCGCTCAATTGCAACTGCGAGCAATGCTGCACAGAGACCAGGTTTCCTCCTTGCTGGCTCCCTTTTGCAATCCAAACCTTTCACCACAGCACAAATTCCTTGAATTGACTGGTCTGTTCAACTGCTAATCCAAATGGCAAGCTCAGAAAACAAAT
The DNA here is from genome assembly GCA_033119425.1 of Bufotes viridis. Classification (NCBI taxonomy): domain Eukaryota; kingdom Metazoa; phylum Chordata; class Amphibia; order Anura; family Bufonidae; genus Bufotes; species Bufotes viridis. Next base: position 8,395 of record JAKVIS010002448.1, on the reverse strand, counting down.
AAGGCAGCACCAATGAAAATTTCCATAGACGGAACACTGAGCGTGTCAAAGTGGAGTCCCTTAGCATCCACGGACGATGACATCACAATGGGCCCACATTGTTTACCTACCTGGCAGCAGCCATGATGCTTCATTCCTCAGTCAGGTGTGGAACCGTGCACATCAACAGGTGAGGGTGGAATTGTATTTTTGGGTCAAGTGTGCCGTGTCACAGGGTAGGGGCATTGTTTAAAAATGCCCTTTGTACAGATTAGAATGATGCCTCATTACACCTTGGCAAGTACAGTACACACCAGCAGTCTTACCTATTTCTGGTAGAATGGTCCTCAAAACTTGTTTTTCTGAACATGTGCCTCCACTGTCAGCACAAGGGAATGTTAATAGGCTAAGTCTGGGGCAAAATCATATTTTGTTTTTCCTCTTGGGAAGCTGCCTTGCAGGTTCAGATCAGTTTAGTGACTGCAGGTCCTTTTTACCTAAAGTATTAAGCATAGGTTTTGAAATGTTTTTGGTCCATGGAAATTAACTTTAAGCGCTCTGTCTGTCCGATGAACTCACTTTGGTGGTAGCATACTTCTCCAGGACCTCTGCACCTGACCTACCTGTTCCAGAAACCTGAGAATAGGATCCAGCTCGCGCCAATTGCAACTGCGAGCAATGCTGCACAGAGACCAGGTTTCCTCCTTGCAGGCTCCCTCTTGCAATCCAAACCTTTCACCACAGCACAAATTCCTTGAATTGACTGGTCTGTTCAACTGCTAATCCAAATGGCAAGCTCAGAAAATAAATAGGGCAGCACCAATGAAAATTTCCATAGACGGAACACTGAGCGTGTCAAAGTGGAGTCCCTTAGCATCCACGGACGATGACATCACAATGGGCCCACATTGTTTACCTACCTGGCAGCAGCCATGATGCTTCATTCCTCAGTCAGGTGTGGAACCGTGCACATCAACAGGTGAGGGTGGAATTGTATTTTTGGGTCAAGTGTGCCGTGTCACAGGGGTAGGGGCATTGTTTAAAAATGCCCTTTGTACAGATTAGAATGATGCCTCATTACACCTTGGCAAGTACAGTACACACCAGCAGTCTTACCTATTTCTGGTAGAATGGTCCTCAAAACTTGTTATCTGAACATGTGCCTCCACTGTCAGCACAAGGGAATGTTAATAGGCTAAGTCTGGGGCAAAATCATTTTTTGTTTTTCCTCTTGGGAAGCTGCCTTGCAAGTTCAGATCAGTTTAGTGTCTGCAGGTCCTTTTTACCTCAAGTATTAAGCATAGGTTTTGAAATGTTTTGGTCCATGGAAATTAACTTTAGCGCTCTGTCTGTCCGATGAGCTCACTTTGGTGGTAGCATACTTCTCCAGGACCTCTGCACCTGACCTACCTGTTCCAGAGACCTGTGAATAGGATCCAGCTAGCGCTCAATTGCAACTGCGAGCAATGCTGCACAGAGACCAGGTTTCCTCCTTGCTGGCTCCCTCTTTTGCAATCCAAACCTTTCACCACAGCACAAATTCCTTGAATTGACTGGTCTGTTCAACTGCTAATCCAAATGGCAAGCTCAGAAAACAAATAAGGCAGCACCAATGAAAATTTCCATAGACGGAACACTGAGCATGTCAAAGTGGAGTCCCTTAGCATCCACGGACGATGACATCACAATGGGCCCACATTGTTTACCTACCTGGCAGCAGCCATGATGCTTCATTCCTCAGTCAGGTGTGGAACCGTGCACATCAACAGGTGAGGGTGGAATTGTATTTCTTGGGTCAAGTGTGCCGTGTCACAGGAGTAGGGGCATTGTTTAAAAATGCCCTTTTGTACAGATTAGAATGATGCCTCATTACACCTTGGCAAGTACAGTACACACCAGCAGTCTTACCTATTTCTGGTAGAATGGTCCTCAAAACTTGTTTTCTGAACATGTGCCTCCACTGTCAGCACAAGGGAATGTTAATAGGCTAAGTCTGGGGCAAAATCATATTTTGTTTTTCCTCTTGGGAAGCTGCCCTGCAGGTTCAGATCAGTTTAGTGACTGCAGGTCCTTTTACCTAAAGTATTAAGCATAGGTTTTGAAATGTTTTGGTCCATGGAAATTAACTTTGCGTCTGTCTGTCCGATGAACTCACTTTGGTGGTAGCATACTTCTCCAGGACCTCTGCACCTGACCTACCTGTTCCAGAAACCTGAGAATAGGATCCAGCTCGCGCTCAATTGCAACTGCGAGCAATGCTGCACAGAGACCAGGTTTCCTCCTTGCAGGCTCCCTCTTTTGCAATCCAAACCTTTCACCACAGCACAAATTCCTTGAATTGACTGGTCTGTTCAACTGCTAATCCAAATGGCAAGCTCAGAAAACAAATAAGGCACGGCAGCACCAATGAAAATTTCCATAGACGGAACACTGAGCATGTCAAAGTGGAGTCCTTAGCATCCACGGACGATGACATCACAATGGGCCCACATTGTTTACCTACCCTGGCAGCAGCCATGATGCTTCATTCCTCATTCAGGTGTGGAGACCGTGCACATCAACAGGTGAGGGTGGAGTTGTATTTCTTGGGTCAAGTGTGCCGTGTCACAGGGGTAGGGCATTGTTTAACCCATGGGACGCATGACGTGCCTGTACGTCATGGTTTCCCGAGTCATAAGGACCCATGACGTACTGAGTACGTCATGAGTAGTTCCGATCACTGCTGCTCAGCCGGCAGTGATCGGGACTAGTGCTACCCTGCTGAAATCATTCAGCAGGTACCTTGTTACAATGCCCAGGGGGTCTTGTGACCCCCATATCGGCGATCGCTGCAAACCGCAGGTCAATTCAGACCTGCGGTTTGCAGCTTAGTGCGATCTCTGATCCCCAGCGGTCTGTGACCGCGAAGGATCAGAAGGTTATGCCCCCAATGTTGTTTATTTTAACCCCCCTGCAGCCTCAATCATATTGTGGCTGCGGGTGCAGAGGGTGGTTGCGGGCGGCGGGAGGCGGTGATGGAGCGGAGCAGTGCGCGGGGCGGGATCGCGATGCGACCCCCCACCCGCCTCCTCTGTTATGTATCCCTGGTGTCAGTGGGTCTATCAGAGTGTCAGCACATTGCTGACACTCTGATAAAGCAGCTGGCATCTGTGCTTGATCAGATGCCAGCCGTTTAGCCTTCGTACTGCGGTCCGTCTGCGGGACCGCGGTATGGGAAGGGTTAACAGGGAGAGCTCCCTCCCTCTCCCATCGGGGGCTGCTGACGCCTCTGCAGCCCCAACAGGATGGGATCGCAGAGGAGGGGCTCCACTCCTTCTGTTCAATCACCCGCTGCCCTCTTATGGCAGCGGGTGATAGTTGCCATGGAGACAGGGACGCTTTCCGAGGCGTCCTGTCTCCCATGGTGACTGAAAGTCTGAATAGACCTGCTAAAGGTCTATTCAGACTTTATGTAAAGTACAAAATACAGTACAGTGCACTATATAGTGTACTGTACTGTATTACTAGAACACCAGATCCACTGGATCTTTCAGAACCAAGTGGGTCTGGGTCAAAAAAATGTAAAAAAGTGAAAAAAAGTTAAAATGAAAAAAAAACATATCACTGAATAAAAAAATAAAAAAAATAAATACACTACACATATTAGGTATCGCCGCGTCCGTAAAAACCTGCTCTATAAAAATATCACATGACTAGAACTCGTCAGGTGAACGCCATAAAAAAAAATGGTGTAAATAAGCCATTTTTGGGCAACTTACATCACTAAAAGTGTAATACAAAGCGATCAAAAAAGCGTATGCCTCCCAAAATAGTACCAAATCAAACCGCCATCTCATCCTGCAAAAATGAGCCCCTACCTAAAACAATTGGCCAAAAATAAAAAAATATGCTTCTCAGACTAAAACATGATTTTTTGTTTCAAAAATACTTTTTAGTGTTAAATGTATAAAAAAATAAAAGGTAGACATATTGGGTATCTCCACATCCGTAAGAATCTGCTCTATAAAAATATCACCTGACCTAACCCCTCAAGTAAAAACTGTAAAAAAATTAAATAAAAACTTTGTCAAAAAGCCATTTTTTTGTCACCTTACATCACAAAAAGTGTAATAGCAAGCGATTAAAAATTCATATGACCCCCAAATAGTGTCAATCTAACCGCCACCTCATCCTGCAAAAATGAGCCCCTACATAGGACTAATCGCCCCAAAAAAAAAAAAAAAATATGGCTCTCAAACTATGGAGACACTAAAACATGATTTATTTTTGTTTTAAAAAATGATATTATTGTGTAAAACTTATATAAATAAATAAAAAGTATACATATTAGGTATTGCCGCGTCCGTCACAACCTGCTCTATAAAAATAACACATGACCCTAACCCCTCAGCTGAACACATCAAAAAATAATAATCAATACGGTGTCAAAAGCCATTTTTGTCACCTTACATCTAAAAAGTGTAATAGCAAGCGACCAAAATGTCATATCCACCCCAAGATGGTGCCAATCAAACCGCCATCTCATCCCGCAAAAAATTAGCCCCTACATAAGACAGTCGCCCAAAAAATAAAAAATAAACTATGGCTTTCAGAATGTGGAGACACTAAAAATAATTTTGTTCAAAAATGCTTTATTATGTAAAACTGAAACAAAACCCCCAAAAAGTAGTCATATTTGGTATTGTCGCGTCCGTAACAACCTGCTCTATAGAAATAGCACACAATCTAACCTGTCACTTCAGCAATGTAAATAGCAAAAATAAAAACAGTCCCAAAACAGCAATTTTTGGCAAATTTTCCATTTTAATCAATTTTTCCATTAAGAAAGCAAGGGTTAACAGCCAAACAAAACTCAATATTTATTGCCCTGATTCTCTTGTTTGCACAGACACCCCATATGTGGTCGTAAACTGCTGTATGGCCAAACGGCAGGAGCACAGAAGGAAGGAACGCCATATGGTTTTTGGAAGGCAGATTTTGCTGGACTGGATTTTTGACACTATGTCCCATTTGAAGCTCCCTGATGCACCCTCTACAGTAGAAACTCCAAAAAATGACCCCATTTTGGAAACTACGGGATAAGGTGTCAGTTTTGTTGGTATTATTTTAGGGTAACTATGATTTTTAGTTGCTCTATATTACACTTGTTTTGAGACAAGGTAACAAAAATAGAAATTCTGAAATTTCATCTCCATTTGCCAATAACTCTTGTGGAACACCTAAAGGGTTAACAAAGTTTGTAAAACTGGTTTTGAATACCTTGAAGGGTGTAGTTTCTTAGATGGAGTCACTTTTATGGAGTTTCTACTCTAGGGGTGCATCGGGGGGCTTCAAATGGGACATGGTGTCAAAAATCCAGTCCAGCAAAATCCACCTTCCAAAACCATATGGCGCTCCTTTCCTTCTGCGCCCTGCAGTTTGAGCTCATACAGCAGTTTACGTACTCACATATTGGGTGTTCGTGCAAACTACAGAATCGGGGGAATAAATATTAAGATTTGTTTGGCTGTTAACCCTTGCTTTGTTACTGGAAAAATGGATTGAAATGGAAAATTTTTCAAAAAATCGAAATTCTGGAAAATTTATCTCCATTTGCCATTGACTTTTGTGGAAAACCTAAAGGGTTAATTACCTAAAGGGGTAATTTTTGGGTGGTTTCTATTATGTAAGCCTCACAAAGTGACTTCAGACCTGAACTGGTCCCTAAAAGTGGGTTTTTGAAAATTTCTGAAAATTTCAAGATTATCTTCTAAACTTCTAAGCCTTGTAACGTCCCCAAAAATAAAATAGCATTCCCAAAATGATCGATACATGAAGTAGACATATAGGGAATGTAAATCAATAACTTTTTTGGTGGTATTACTATGTATTATAGAAGTAGAGAAATTGAAACTTGGAAAATTGCTAATTTTTCAAAATTTTGGAGTAAATTTTGTATTTTTTTATAAATAAAAATGAAATTTTTCGACTTTATTTTACCACTGTTATGAAGTACAATATGTGACGAAAAACAATCTCAGAATGGCCTGGATAAGAAAAAGCGTTTTAAAGTTATCACCACATAAAGTGACACTGGTCAGATTTGCAAAAAATGGCCGAGTCCTTAGGGTGAAATCGGGCTGAGTCCTTAAGGGTTAAAAATGCCCTTTGTACAGATTAGAATGATGCCTCATTACACCTTGGCAAGTACAGTACACACCAGCAGTCTTACCTATTTCTGGTAGAATGGTCCTCAAAACTTGTTTTTCTGAACATGTGCCTCCACTGTCAGCACAAGGGAATGTTAATAGGCTAAGTCTGGGGCAAAATCATATTTTTGTTTTTCCTCTTGGGAAGCTGTCTTGCAGGTTCAGATCAGTTTAGTGACTGCAGGTCCTTTTTACCTAAAGTATTAAGCATAGGTTTTGAAATGTTTTGGTCCATGGAAATTAACTTTGCGTCTGTCTGTCCGATGAACTCACTTTGGTGGTAGCATACTTCTCCAGGACCTCTGCACCTGACCTACCTGTTCCAGAAACCTGAGAATAGGATCCAGCTCGGCTCAATTGCAACTGCGAGCAATGCTGCACAGAGACCAGGTTTCCTCCTTGCTGGCTCCCTCTTTGCAATCCAAACCTTTCACCACAGCACAAATTCCTTGAATTGACTGATCTATTCAACTGCTAATCCAAATGGCAAGCTCAGAAAATAAATAGGGCAGCACCAATGAAAATTTCCATAGACGGAACACTGAGCGTGTCAAAGTGGAGTCCCTTAGCATCCACGGACGATGACATCACAATGGGCCCACATTGTTTACCTACCTGGCAGCAGCCATGATGCTTCATTCCTCAGTCAGGTGTGGAACCGTGCACATCAACAGGTGAGGGTGGAATTGTATTTCTTGGGTCAAGTGTGCCGTGTCACAGGGGTAGGGGCATTGTTTAAAAATGCCCTTTGTACAGATTAGAATGATGCCTCATTACACCTTGGCAAGTACAGTACACACCAGCAGTCTTACCTATTTCTGGTAGAATGGTCCTCAAAACTTGTTATCTGAACATGTGCCTCCACTGTCAGCACAAGGGAATGTTAATAGGCTAAGTCTGGGGCAAAATCATTTTTGTTTTTCCTCTTGGGAAGCTGCCTTGCAGGTTCAGATCAGTTTAGTGACTGCAGGTCCTTTTTACCTAAAGTATTAAGCATAAGTTTTGAAATGTTTTTGGTCCATGGAAATTAACTTGCGTCTGTCTGTTCGATGAACTCACTTTGGTGGTAGCATACTTCTCCAGGACCTCTGCACCTGACCTACCTGTTCCAGAAACCTGAGAATAGGATCCAGCTCGCGGCTCAATTGCAACTGCGAGCAATGCTGCACAGAGACCAGGTTTCCTCCTTGCAGGCTCCCTCTTTTGCAATCCAAACCTTTCACCACAGCACAAATTCCTTAAATTGACTGGTCTGTTCAACTGCTAATCCAAATGGCAAGCTCAGAAAATAAATAGGGCAGCACCAATGAAAATTTCCATAGACGGAACACTGAGCGTGTCAAAGTGGAGTCCCTTAGCACCCACGGACGATGACATCACAATGGGCCCACATTGTTTACCTACCTGGCAGCAGCCATGATGCTTCATTCCTCAGTCAGGTGTGGAACCGTGCACATCAACAGGTGAGGGTGGAATTGTATTTCTTGGGTCAAGTGTGCCGTGTCACAGGGTAGGGGCATTGTTTAAAAATGCCCTTTGTACAGAATTAGAATGATGCCTCATTACACCTTGGCAAGTACAGTACACACCAGCAGTCTTACCTATTTCTGGTAGAATGGTCCTCAAAACTTGTTGTGACGAGACCAATCTCGCCACATTGCATTGGAGAAACCTGGTTGCTCGCCTGCTGCCTTTGGACTATGGCCCCCTGTTAAAAGTCATCTTTTTACCTGCAGAAAAGCTTAATTCTTGCTTTTCTGCCTGGGGTTCGGTAGTTTTGGTTGAATGTGTTATACCCCAGATAGGAATCCCATGGGGCCCATTCGTATGAAACTGACTGTAAAGACTTTGGCTCCATGGCGATTAAACTGTAGTTCGTGTGGTCTGAGCGCCATTCACTTAATAATGTGCGCTCAGACCTGGAGCTATCTGGGGATATGTTAAATGTATAGTTTTAATGTAATGTGTCTTACCTGGTGTATTTTAACAGTAATGCTTGTTCTGTGTCCCCATGTGCATAATGGAGTCTTGTCTCTGAAATGTCTGTGTGTATTGTAAAGGGTGGGACATTGTATATTGAATAGTGATGTCTGTCCTATTGTCCCCACGTGTGTATTGGCGATTCCACTTTGTCCTGAGAGATAATTGAATGACTCCTCAATTGTCTCCAGGACAGAAAGACATTAGTGTATTCTTCTGCCTGTGATGATTGCATTACCAATGTAGGG
>JAKVIS010002447.1:0-22832 GCA_033119425.1 Bufotes viridis | reverse complement strand
GCCAGGTTATTCCGCCTTGACGCATCGGGCGTGTCATCTCGCGAGAGTCGAGATTTCCTGTAACACGCGCGCGCTCACAGATCCGCAGCAGACAAGTTATACTACAGCCTGCCAGACTGATTGCAATCAGATCTATATCAGTACATTACGGTCACCTTAGGCTCTACAAAAACGCAGTGTTTGCCCGACTCAGTCCTGATATTGTGCGCACATTTGCGTCTCAGTCCACCCCACCGCAGTGTCAGAATTTTTTGTTTTCCTGATCACTGCAAAACACTGTAAAATCACTGCGGCGCTATAAAGATCACTTTAGACATTTTTGGATCTTTATTAGCGATCGCAGCTTTACTTCGCCAGCACTCCTATGTCCTTTCCTCAGTACAAACACCCCACATGTGACCCCATTTTGGAAAGAAAACACCCCAACGTGTTCCATGAGGGGCATGGAGAGTTCATAGATTTTTTTTCTTTGGCACAAGTTAGCGGAATTTATTTATTTATTTTTTCTTACAAAGTCTCATATTCCACTAACTTGTGACAAAAATAAAATTTTACATGAACTCACCATACCCCTCACGGAATACCTTGGGGTGTCTTCTTTCCAAAATGGGGTCACATGTGGTGTATTTATACTGCCCTGGCATTTTAGGGGCCCTAAAGTGTGAGAAGTCAGGAATCCAAATGCCTAAAAATGCCCTCCTAATAGGTACTCATTGGAATTTGGGCTCCTTTGCGCATCTTGGCTGCAAAAAGTGTCACTCATGTGGTATCGCCGCATTCTGGAGAAGTGTGTGTTTACATATACCCATACTGTGTGTGAGAAATATCTCTGTAAATGACAACTTTTTAAATTTTTGTATACAAAGTTGTCAATTTACAGAGTTATTTCTCTCACCCAGCATGGGTATATGTAAAAATACACCCCAAAACACATTGCCCGATACCACGTGTGACACTTTTTTGCAGCCTAGGTGCGTAAAGGGGCTGAAAGTCCAACGAGTACATTTAGGCTTTACAAGGTTGCTCACAATTTAGTCCCGCCCAAAATGCCAGAACAGTAAACACACCCCACAAATGACCCCATTTCGGAAAGTAGACATCCCAAGGTATTCACTGAGGGGTATAGTGAGTCCATGGGAGATTTTTTTTTTTTTTGCCAGAAGTTAGCAGAAATAGAAACTTTATTATTATTATTTTTTCCTCAGAAAGTGTCATTTTCCGCCAACTTGTGAAAAAAAAATTAAATCATACATGAACTTACCATGCCCCTCTGCGAATACTTTGGGGTGTCTTCTTTCTAAAATAGTGTCATTTGGGGGGATATTTATACTATCCTGGCATTCTTGCACCTCAAGAAACATGACAGGTGCTCAGAAAGTCAGAGCTGCTTCAAAATGCGGAAATTCACTTTTTTGTACCATAGTTTGTAAACACTAACTTTTGCACAAACCAATAAATATACACTTATTGGATTTTTTTTTTATCAAAGACATGTAGCACAATGAATTCTGACACAAACGTGTATAGAGATGTAATTTATATTTAAACAATTTTACCAGAAAAAGTTAATACACTTTTTTTTTTTTAAAGAACATTGCGGTCTTTTTGATCAATATCAGAAAAACTAAAAATCTCAGCAGCAATCAAATACCAACAAAAGAAAGCTGTATTTGTGTGAAGAAAAGGAGGTAAAATTCATTTGGGTGGTAAATTGTATGACCGAGCAATAAACCGTGAAAGTAGTGTAGTGCAGAATTGTAAAAAGTGGTCTGGTCATTAAGGGTGTTTAAGCTTAGGGGGCTGAAGTGGTTAAAACACTTACTTATCCAGACCATTCTGAAACAGTTTGTTCATCACATATTGTACTTCATGACAGTGGTAAAATTGAGTAAAAAAAAAAAAAAGTTCATTTTTATTCTACTTCTATAATACATAGTAATACCTCCAAAATGATTACTTTACATTCCCCATATGTTTACTTCATGTTTGGATCATTTTGGGAATGCCATTATTTTTTGTGGACGTTACAAGGCTTAGAAGTTTAGAAGCAAATTTGCAGAACATTTTCCAAAACCCACTTTTTAAGGTCCAGGTCAGGTCTGAAGTCGGTTTGTGAGGCTTAAACCACCCAAAAATGACCCCATCTCCAGAAAGTACACCCTCAAGGTATTTTAAACTGATTCTACAAACTTTGTTAACCCTTTAGGTGTCCCATAAGAGTTAATGATAAATGGAGATAAAATTTCAGAATTTCAACTTTTTGGCAAATTTTCCATTTTAATCCATTTTTCCAGTAACAAAGCAAGGGTTAACAGCCAAACAAAACTCAATATTTATTGCCCTGATTCTGTAGTTTGCAGAAACACCCCATGTGTGGTCCTAAACTGCTGTATGGCCAAACGGCAGGGCACAGAAGGAAGGGAACGCCATATGGTTTTTGGAAGGCAGATTTTGCTCAACTGGTTTATTTACACCATGTACCATTTGAAGCCCCTTAATGCACCCCTACAGTAGAAACTACAAAACAGTGACCCCATTTTGGAAACTACGGAAAAGATGGCAGTTTTGTTGGTAATTTTAGGGTAAATATGATATTTGGTTGCTTTATACTACACTTTTCTTGAGGTAAGGTAACAAAAATAGAAATTCTGAAATGTCATCTATATTTGCCAATAACTCTTGGGGGAACACCTAATGGGTTAACAAAGTTTGTAAAATCAGTTTTGAATACCTTGAAAGGGTGTAGTTTCTTAAATCGTGGCTTTTTTGAATCTATAAAAAACAACATACGGTATTTACCTGAGGGGTTAGGTCATGTGATTTTTATAGAGCAGGTTCTTATGGACGCAGCGATACACAATATGTATACTTTTTAAATTTATTTTACTTTAACGCAATAACAGTTTTAGGGGGGAAAACAATAATTGCTTACAGGTAATTGTTTTTCTCGATACCCATGACGGCACCCATGCGACTAGGACCTCCCATCCAAGACAGGAAACCTGAGGATATAAAAAGATGACACCCCTTCCACACCCCAGTGCTTGTAATTACCGGTGAAGGATGTGATACACAACAACAACGAAGAATAGAGAGAAAGAAGAAAATAATTCCATCTATATGTATATAAATGTATATATATCTAAGGTTTTTTTTTTTTTTTTTACGGGAGGGAATTTAGTGCCGTCATGGGTATCGAGAAAACAATTACCGGTAAGCAATTATTGTTTTCCCTCCCCATGACGGCACCCATGCAGAATAAAATATAAATCAAAATTTAGGGAGGGATTACGGCCTCAAGAACTCTCCTCCCAAAGGCCGAATCCTCATTAAGTCTAAGTCGATAATGCTTAAAAAGGTATGAGGGGTGCTCCAAGTTGCAGCCCTGCAAATTTGACTCAGAAGCGCCAGCCCTCTCTGCCCAAGATGTGGCAACCGCTCTTGTTGAATGGGCTACAAATCCCTCAGGAGGAGGGAGACCTGAAGATGAATAGGCTAGAGTAATGGCCTTTTAACCCATCTAGCTAATACCCCCTTAGAGACCTTCCGACTCTTATTCCTTCCTTGGTACTGAATTAAGAGGTTTTCATCAATTCTCCAAGATGCCGTGGTTTCTAGGTAGAAAGACAGGCATCTTCTCACATCGAGACAATGGAACTTTTCCTCCTTGGTATTGGTAGGATTAGGACAGAATAAGGGAAGAATTATGTCCTGATCCAGATGGAACTGGGACACTACTTTGGGACGGAAAGAAGGGATGGGCCTGATAATAACCTTATCCTCCTGGATATTTGTATAAGTCTGGAAAGCAGAGAAAGACTGGATTTCAGAAACCCTTCTGGCCGAAGTGATGGCGATCAGGAAGGCTAGTTTACAGGACAGAATCTCTAACGGGATTTCCTGCAAAGGTTCAAATGGGTGCTGGGTCAGGGCTGTAAGGACTACATTTAAATCCCAGGGAGGTGAAAGGGACCGTAGTGGAGTTGTCTGAATAAAAACGAATATTCTGGTTTCTTAAATTGGGAACAGCTTTTGTTAGTGCCATAAGAACTGCCTTCAACTCCTTGAAGTTTGATGATTTGGTTCTGGTATCTATGTCCCATCTTCCCTGCCAGCCTCTGTTGACTGTATGAACTCCCACCCCCAGGGACTGGCATCCGTGGTAATTGTCACCTGATGTTTGGCTGACCATATTTTCCCCTACAGAGAGGTGACTGGGATCTAACCACCACCTCAGGGACATTCTGGCTCTGGAGGATAGATGGAAGTTTAGATCTAATGATTCCCTGGCCCCGTCCCAATTGCCTAGTATGTCTGCCTGCAAAAGTCGGGAGTGGTATCGTGCGTAAGGGACTGCCGGGATTGCTGCCGTCATTAGACCCAATACTCTCATGGCCTGACGAAAGGAAAATTGGTAAGCCAGGAAGAGATTCTCTATAACTTCCAGGGTCTTGTTTATCTTCTCTACTGGGAGAAGGCATCTCTGAAGGCAGGAATCCAGGCGGATCCCTAAAAATACACATGTCTGAGACGGGACGCAGTGAGGATTTTTCCCAATTCAGTATCCAACCCAAAGATTGCAGTGTCTCGCAAACTTCCACAATCTCTTTCTTTAATTGGCTCTTGGACTGTGAAAATATTAGGAAGTCGTCCAAGTAGGGAATTAGGGAGATGTTCCTTAACCTTAGGTGAGCAGCTACTTCTGCTATGATCTTGGTAAAAACTCTGGGGCCTGGGAGATCCCGAAGGAAGGGCCCTGTACTGCAGATGTAACCATCTCCCTTGTACAAAGACTGCCGTTCTGAGAAATCTTTGAGACTCTTGATGGATCGGAACATGATAATAGGAGTCTTTTAAGTCCAGGGTTGCCATCCAACACCCCTGGGAGAGGAGGTTTATTGTAGATTTCAGGGTCTCCATTCTGAATCGTTTGTATTTTAGATTTTTGTTCAGGGATTTCAGATTCAGAATGACCCTGAAGGTTCCGCTTGGCTTTGTAACGAGAAACAGAGGAGAGTAGAACCCCTTGCCCTGTTATGATTCGGGCACTCTGGTGACCACGCCTTTCTGTAAAGGGAAAAACCTCTAACTCTAGAGCCTCGGCCCTGCTTGAATCTGAGGGAAAAGGGGTTAGAGTAAAAAATTCTCCCGGCACATTTTGAAATTCTATTCTGAAACCGTTTTTTATTGTATTTTGTATCCAGGGATTCGTAGAAATCTGGATCCATTGTGCCAGAAAGGAGGAAAGTCTTCCCCCCACCTGGCTCCTGGCGTCACTGAGACTTCTCCTTTCCTTGCTGGTCACCGGTCTTGAAAAGGAAACCCCCCGACTTCTTGGAAAATTTGTCTCTGTCCCCTTTCTCACGCTGTCTGTTTCTCTGTCCTCTGAATCTGGACTGACGGCCACGAAAAAGGGGCTTCTTTTTGGGCGTGGGAAATTTCTTTTTGTCGTCCGAGGCTTTTTCCAAGATTTTATCTAAGGAAGATCCAAAGAGTCTACGCCTCACAGGGAAGAGAACACAGACGAGCCTTAGACCCCTGGCCCCTACTCCAAGATCTGAGCCATACTGTGCGCCTAGCTGCATTGGAAAGAGCAGCCGCACTGGCAGAAAATCTGACCACGTCAGTGGAGGCGTCAGCCAGAAAATCAGCCGCTCTATGGAAGGTGGGAAAAGATGCCAAGAGCTCGTCTCTGGGCGTTTTATGTTTGATATGAGCTTCTAATTGGGAGAGCCATATTTTTAAAGACCTGGAGACCCAAGAAGCTGCTATGGCGGGTCTAAAACTGGTAGAAGCAGATTCCCATGACCTTCTCAGGTATACGTCTGCTTTCCTATCTAAAGGATCACTAAGGCCACCTAGATCGTCAAATGGAAGATCCGCCCTTTTGCAATTTTTGCAACTGGAGCATCCACTAGGGCGCTTTATCCCAGATATTAGCCAACGAATCTTCGAAAGGATATTTCCTCTTGACTGAATTAGGAACATAAAACTTCCTGTCCGGGTTCTTCCATTCCTTATTAATAAGGTCTTCAATATTCTTATGAATAGGGAAAGCCCTATGTCGTTTAGGACCCAAGCCTTCAAAAGCTTGATCCGCTATAGACATTGTTTCCTTTACCTCCTCCAACTGCATAGTCATTTTTACCGCGTTTAGTAAGGGCTCAACATCTTCTAATGGGAATAACGACCTCCCTCCTGCTTCATTTTCGGATGAGGAAACGTCCGAGGCGAGTTCACCGGACTCCCCTGATCCTCAGAGTCCGCATCTGATTCAGAAATTTCTACCTCCAGACTTTTAGATGGACCCTTACGCTTCAGCGATTTTAAGGAGGATTTTACTTCTGATTTTACCAGAGTACGAATGGTCTTAGAAAGGCTCTGGGACTCTTGCATAATTATCTTGTCTATGCATGACTGACACAGGGCTTTAGCGTAGGAGGAGGGCAACGGGCATTTACAACTACCGCCCTCCTTATGCCTGGATTTCCCCGATGCTTTTTAGGGACCTTAGGAGCCTACAGAATAAACACACAACATAACACCACCATTAGAGTTTTAGGAGAAACAATACAACTCACCCACTTGGTGGTATCCCCATCCTCAGGACAGTACCGGACTGGAAGGCCTGGAGGAGTCATTGGGGTTGGCGCGGCCTGTGTCCGCAGGTTCAGACATGCTGTAAAAATCCTCCTGGCGGAATGGATCCCTGGCTTCACAACAGGCCAGTGACTTCTGGGCTGGCTGTCCCTCCTCTGCCGCCATATTTGTAACACGCCTCGGCCTGCCCCCTGCGCAGAAATTCAAACCTGCCGCCTAATCTCGCCTAGTCGCATGGGTGCCGTCATGGGGGAGGGGAAAAAAAATAAATGTTTCACTGTCTCCATAGTCTGAGAGCCATACTTATTTGGCTATTGTCTCATGTAGGGGCTCATTTTTTGCGGGATGAGGTGCAGATTTGATTGGTACCATTTTGGCGTACATACGACTTTTTTGATCACATTACTTTTTTGGGAAGGTGGGCAAAATTTTTATCAGTTTTTTTTTTTTTTACGGCGTTCACCGTGCGGGGAAAGTAAGATGACCGTTTCATAGATGAGGTCATTACAGAAGCCGTGATAGCAAACATGTGTAGTGTATTTTATTTTTTTAGTTTTTGACCCAGACCCACCTGGCTCTTGCAAATCCATTGGGCCTGATGCCTCTATAATACAATACAGTAGTGTTACCATGGCAATCGGACGCATCTGAAAGCATCTGGTTGCCATGGTAACCATCACCGCCTGATACAACCCCCCTCCCGCGATACAGTCAAGTATCGGGTGGCTACAGCGCACAGTAGCCCCCAATGGGAGAGTGCTCACAGGAGCCCCCTTGGCATTCTTCCAGGGGTGCCTGCTTAATGATTTCAGCAGGCACCGCGTTCCGATCACCGTGCGCCGGTGATTGGAACTACACAGGAAGTTCCTGTACGCCCTGTGTCCGTAAGAGGTTAAAGGGGTTGACCCACAAAAAAATAAAAATAATTCTACAGTTTTCAAAACTAGCACTTGGATCTGAATACTTTTGTAATTGCATGCATTTAAAAATTTTGTATAGCCACTGAACTATTCAATAAAATGTATCTGTATAGCTCCACCTGCTCTTTGTTTTTTCTATTTCTTTGGCCTGCTCACCGAGATGGCCGCACATACTCAATTTCTTCCTTCAACTGCCTCCTAAGCTGTGATAGAGAGCTCCAGGAGAAAAGACAAGCCCCCTGAGCAGCAGCAGAAAAGACACTCCCTTTGAGCTGTCAGCTTGATATAAATCTAGCAGAGCAATATATGGGGACATCTCCGGATCCATGTGAGGTACATGGCTGGTTCCAGCTTTGTTAGAACGATAATGTCATGTACTATATGATATCTTATTTTGATAGCAATGATGGACACTACAGTCTGCCTTTATAGCATATTTAATCACTTTTTTTGAATCTCAATATGCACTGGGTATGGATTTTTATTTGCAGGTGACTAAGTCCCCAAAAAAATGCCACAAGAAAAAAAATAAAAAATACACCTTACCCTGATACAAGTACATCAACGAAAAAGTAAAACATAACCGTGCTCAAGTTAAAATAATAATCACTTACTGTCTGCTTTGGCAATGACATATGCAGCACAGATTACACCTTCGCAAAAAATAATGTCAGTGGCACCAATTCTATATCTGACATTTAGCAGTGTGCAAAGCAGCAGCAGAGCAGGAAGAGAGATGGCACATGTACATGCCATCTCCTCATACAGTTGATCGGTGAGGCTGCCGGGTGTTGGACCCTCACCAATCTGTTATTGATTAGCTATCCTAAGGATAGGTCATAAATATTAAAAGCGCTGAGAACCCCTCTGGCTATATAGCCTACATGTAAATTTCCCAGTGGGCTGCCTAAGCCCGACTCACTGGCCAGGTACGGTACTTAATGATCTGATGCTCTATGCACTAGGCCAGCAGCCACAGGTACCCTCCTGAATTAAACTGTAGAACTGTCCTCAGTATTTTTGACGGCACTGTAGTTTTTGGCTTTGCTGTGGCAGTATTTTGTTCTGCACTATGGTATTGCGGGCCCCGCATACTTGTGTTGTCCCTGCCACCTTGTGTTGCCCCCACCTATCAATTTGGACTTTCCTACAACTAGGGTCCACTTTTTTTTTCCCAGGGCCACTTCAAGTTCCCAATCCAGCCCTGCTCAAGTTGCCCTCCTCTGAACCCTCTCAGTATTTTTACCATTTAGTATGCACTGCTAGATTGTATTTTTTTTTCTCAATCTTCACAATCTCTGGCATTAAAAATACTAGTGATATACTTCAGTCAGTATAATCTGTTTCATAATTAACATGAGGTTGATTATGAAACCTCATGAATCCTCAAGGAAACCTTTAAGGATTTACAGAATTGGAATAACCCATAGTATAACTTAATTATACCTATTAAAACCCCCACACTTAAAACTATATAGTCATAAAAACACATTAGGTCTGATAACCTTTAAACTGGTTATCCGAATTCTAAGAGATCCCCTCCAACGCCCGGGCCCTCGTATACATTATACTTACCTGCCCCCCAGCACCAGCATTGCTCCAGATGCATGGCCGCTTGCGGCTGGTCACCATTACGGACTGCTATTGGCTGCTTAAACTCAAACTTCCAGATAGGTAGCAGCCCGAGATAGAGAGATGTCCACGATTTGGATTCAAATCAAGTTCAGTTATTGGTCTGGCATTCGAACAGGGCCATCGTAGGAAAGAGAAAATGCGGGACCGCGCTAGAAACGGCAGTTTTTGCACTAATAATGATAAGCTTACAGTACTGGAGATAGTATGTCCTGCTCCCAGAAATATAAGTTGGATCCACAGTAGAAGCGCCACCTGAAGAAGCTTACCGCGAAACCCGGGTCGGGCATTGTATTTTTATATGTGCACTTTTATCTGAAAATTGTGAGTATAATAAAGCGTGTGTAATATATCTACATCAAAGGTACTGCACCACCCATTTGTACTCTATGAAGGTTTTCTTACTGGACAGTGGAAACAGCGGTTGGTGATGTAGTGCCTCTACCTGTTATTGGAAACATTGGCTGGTGATATGTGCTCAATTATCTGGATATTGTGAGTATAATAGAGGGTGGGCACCAGAGGTACTGCACCATCTATTTGTCTTCTCTGAAGGGTCAAATTCCAGAGAGTGAAATTAGTGGTCGGCAGCTTCAGGTGGATTGGAAAATCAGCTGGAAGCACCCAAGAGCTCATACATGTGAAAGAATACTGTGGATCCAACTTATATTTCTGGGAGCAGGACATACTATCTCCAGTACTGTAAGCTTATCATTCTTAGTGCAAAAAACTGCCGTTTCTAGCGCGTTCCCGCATTTTCCATTTTCTGCTTTATGCTTGGGAGAATGAACCTACTCCGGTTTGGGTACCGCTGCTTGTCTAAGCAACCCACCCCACCCTTTCTTTTTCAGGGCCAACGTAGGGGCTTTAAGTGTTTAGCCACTGAGAGAAGATTTTTGTGGACTCATCTGTAAAATCTCTCTCGTTGAGTTCATTGGAGAGGGGGGGGGGGGAACGACACGACACACAGAGGGCCGTGCCTATAGCTGCTGCCACTGGGCTAAAATGTGTTAAGCTCTCTCTAGGCTGGAGGGGTATAGCCTGCAGGAGGAGCTATCAGTTTGTGCACAAGCAGTAGGAGAAGAAATCATAAATGAAATAACAGAACCACATAGCTGAGGACCATAAACAACCGCTGTCGCAAACGGCAAACTTGGAGAACAATCAAAGGGTGGGAGCTGTGTCCCCCAATGAACTCAGTGAGAAAGATTTTACAGATGAGTCTACAAAAATCTTAAAGGCTTGTTTTCCCGCTTCTATCATTGGGGGACACAGGACTGTGGTGCGTTACAAAGTTCCATGGGGGAGGGAACAAAAGACCAGAACCAATCTAAGGCTGGCCATAAGTTCCCGCACAGAACGTGGGGAGGGGATGCACATGAACCCTGAATAGGACCGGAAGAGCATGAACCAGGTGGGACAGACAGAAAGTGTATAACACGCAGTAACAGGCTGGGCAGAAGAGGAAAAGTGCAGACAAACTAAGTCAAAGGGCTGGAGATACTTCAGAAGATGTGGTTAGCTGCACCGAATATCCACAAGAAGGACTAGCAGTTTTGATGACTGAAAATGAAGTCCGGAAGGTACCACAGGAAAATGAGGACCACAGAACTGCCTTGGTTGACCAGACTGGACAACCAGGACCTCATGCATGAACTCAGACCCCACAGAAAACAGAGAGGGGGGTCTATGCAATAGAAATATATCCGTGTAATCCAGACACATATGGCACCTGGCCAAGCCTAGAGACAGGTAGACCCCAGCAAAGACCTCACCAAATGTGTAGGTACTAGAAAGATATTTCAACAGACGAGAACTTGGAAATGCACCATGAAAGCATCGAGCAAATGGCAGGAGAGCAGTCCTGGAATGACTATCTAGGTGGATTAAGAAACAGATGGGTACAGGAGATGAAAACCCCCATGGGAAGCCATCGGTGGCACTGACCAAAAACCCCCCACACGTGAACACCAAGTAGTCTGGGAGGAAAAACAGTGTCCTCGAGGATAAGGAAAATCCCCAACTACAAACTTAGTCACGGGACAAAGGCAGACTGATGCTGGATTCAGGACAACACTAAGACTGGCGCTAGGCAGGCTGACGAAGCAGAGCAAAGACAGGGGAAATGCACTGTGAAACATCTAGAGACGTCGCTGTGAGTAAACTCATGGAGGCGGATTAAGAAATGCCACGTACAGCTTTGCAAAGAGAAAAAAAAAATCCCTAAGGGCAAGGTAATATGGTAGGCGAATGCCCCCAGAGTCCTCGTAAGGTCCCTAACGAGAGCACCCCACAGACAAAACTGCCTGACCGCCCAAAGTGAACAGTAGACTGAAGAACAAATACCTTGACGATAAGGAGAAGCAATACTGGCGCCAGAAACAGTAGCGCGTGGACTCGTGAAAGACTATCTCCCGCCATAGTGAAGCGACTCTGCCTGAAGGAGTGAATGTGGCTAGAGATGGGAGAAATACTCAAAGACCCACACCACAAACGTACCAGATAAATCAGTCAAAAAAAAAAAAAACGGCACCTCCACAGCAGTGATACGCAAATCCCAATGAATATGGATACTGGTCAGGTGCAATTACTCGCCTGGTGGAGGGGGCATAAAGCAGAAAGGGCAGTGTATTGCAACAACGATCATCTATTAGCAGCGTTAACAAGAGAGACAACCGTTTTAACTGGTGAGAGGAGACATGTAGTCAACTCAGTTTGCATGCTCAACAGTTATGTTTGGCTACAGCAGACGATGCCTGAGCCATTACACAATTTTCTAAGAGGCACAATGCTAAAGCTTTCACAGCATCAAATGTTAGTGGCCAATGTACTCACTCGTAATGCAATGCAGTAGACATGTGCCACAGAAAAGAGGGTTATGCCAGCTGAAGAACAAATTATATATAATTTAATAACACGAGGCAGCACTCCAACTCAAGTGCAGACAGTGGTGTCCCCTTTAATTCCCAGGTGTGTGTGTGTTATATTAGGGTTGTTTCGGTATCGAACTTCGATACCCAATCGATATTTCTCTGGCATCGAGCCTCGATACCAGGATTAGTATTTTATCGATACTGGGCTGCGCTACTGCACAGCCCAGTATCAGAGAACGTGGCTGAGCTGCTCTCAGCGCGCCATGTTCTCCTCGGCAGCACAGGAGAAGGAGGCAGTCTCTCCCTCCCCTGTGCTGCCGCTGCAACAATAGAGGGAGAGGGGCGGAGCGGGGGACGGGAGCACTGGCCAGCAATGCCTAGTACCATTTCATATATAAATGTAGGCAGAAGACACAGGCTGCCGGCACCTGCCTGTGACCCATCGCTGCGATCCGCGGCATTAACCCCCAGGTGCCGCACCTGAGGGGTTAATTGCCTCTGATCGCAGTGCTGGGTCACAGGCAGGTGCCGCAGCCTGTGCCTTCTGCCTACATTTATATATGAAATGGTACTAGGCATGCTGGCCAGTGCTCCCCCGTATTAAAAACATTGGTGGCCAGTGTGGCTCCCTGGCTTCCTCCCCCAGTAATAAAGGCATTGGTGGCAGTGGCCACAGGGTCCTCTCACCTCCTCCTCATTGGTGGCAGTGGTGGAGCCCCAGCAGTGTAATGCTGGGGCTCCGATCGGTTACCATGGTAACCAGGACGCTTCTGAAGTCCTGGCTGCCATAGTCTGCTCCCTGCTGCTGTGTGCACAGAGCACAGGGCAGCAGGGAGAGGGTGAGATCCTATTCACCCTGATAGAGCCTCTATTAGGATGAATAGGATGAAAATGATTCCAGGTTCTAGCCCCTAAGGGGGAAATGGTTAATAAACTGTAAAAGAAAAAAAAAAAAGTTTCCCAATTTTACATATAAAATATAAACAAATAAAATATTACATATCGCGCGTCTCAAAAGTCCAAACTATTAAAAATCCACTTTTATGCGGTGAACGCCGTAAAAAAAAAAAATGCACGATTCGCCATTTTCTTTTAGTCGCCGTAAAAAGTAGGATAGGACTGTTGTATTATGAGCCACGGTTCCATAAAATGTGGAATGCACGTAGATTTTTGGCTTTTTTTCCACGTGGTATCGAATGGCATCGAGTATCGCAACACTTTTTATGGTATCGATACCGAATCAAAATTTTGATACCGAAACAACTCTAAATATAAATAGATTAATATAAATATCTATATCTATATCTCGCAGGGAAATGATGAAAATGGAGATTTGATCAAATCCCTAAGGGAAATAGCTACTACTACATCTACCGAAGGAGTTCCCTAAACTAACCTAAGGGCCCTTGCACACTAGCATTTTTGTTTTCTGGCATAGAGTTCCGTCGTGGGGCTCTATGCTGGAAAACTACTGATCAGGATTATCCTAATGCATTCTGAATGGAGAGAAATCCGCTCAGGATGTCAGCCGCTCAGTACCCAAATGTTTTTTGGTATGCTATGGATTTTCCTCCGGACAAAAATCCAGAGGACTTGCTAGACGCCGGATTAATGCCCATTGAAGTGCATTAATCCGCAATTAAGCTAAAAGGAGATTTTTGTGAAACTCATCTGTAAAATCTTTTTCTCGTCTTTACCATTGGGGGACACAGACCATGGGTATAGCTTAGAGGTATCACTAGGCACACTATGCAGGTAAACACTATGCAAATACAAAAGCTATACCCCAGGCTCCAGCAGGAGGAAGTCAGGCGTTGCAAAAGCAGTAGGAGAACAGTCCAAACAATGGAATTAAGAGACCATAAACCATGAGGTCCAACCAGAATAAAACAGAACAATAATCCTACCCTGCACAAGCAGGAAGGGGCGGGAGCTGTGTCCCCCAATGGAAAAGACGAGAAAAGATTTTGCAGGTGAGTTTCACAAAATCTCCTTTCTCGTACATTCCATTGGGGGACACAGACCACGGGACGTCCCAAAGCAGTCCATGGGGTGGGAAACAGATCTCAACACCTCCAGGAAGAACGTCCAACAGTCAAACAAGAACCACAGCCTGCAAAACCTTGCACCCAAGGACCGCATCAGCCGAAGCCAGCGAATGTAACTAATAAAACTTTGTGAAAGTATGCAAGGACGACCAGGTGGCCGCCTTACACAACTGGGACGCGGAAGCTCGGTTGCGTCTTGCCCAGGAAGCTCCCACCGCCCTAGTGGAGTGAGCGGTAACCCGAGCCGGGGAATCCTGCCACGAGCGCGATAGTCCGCAGCAATAGCCGACCGAATCCAGCACGCCACAGTGACCTTGAGGCCGCCAGACCCTTACGAGGCCCCTCGGGTACCACAAACAGAGAATCCGAGCCGCGGAAGGAAGCAGTAGCTGCCAGATACACCCTCAGAGCCCTAACAACATCCAGGGAATGAAGAGCACGCTCCTTGGAATTGGCCGAGAGGGACAAAAAGAGGGGAGTACAAGGTCTTCCTTAAGGTGGAAGGCAGACACCACCTTAGGGCAGAAAAGACGGAACCGGACGAAGCACTACCTTATCCTAATGGAAACCAGGAAGGGTTCCCGGCAGGAGAGCGCAGCCAGCTCTGACACTCGCCTAATGGAGGTGATGGCGACCAGAAAAACAACCTTCCAGGTGAGGAAGGTAAGAGACACCTCCCTGAGGCGCTCGAAAGGGGCCCCTGGAGAGCAAGTAGAACCAAGTTAATGTCCCAAGACGGTAGGGGGACATACGTGGGCACCGAGTGTGCCACCTCCTGAAGGAAAGTTCGCACAGGGATCATTGGAAAGAGATAGCCAGAGCCGAGAATTGACCGCTCAGAGAGCCGAGAGAGAGACCCATCTCGAGGCCCGACTGGAGAAAAGAAAGTACCACCGAACGGAAAACGAAGAGGAGGGAAACCCGAGGACTCACAAAAGGACAGGAAGGCCTTCCAGGTACGATAATAAATTAGAGAGGAAGCTGGCTTCCGCACCTTGATCATGGTCCTCAGAACTGAACCGAAAATCCCCGTTTTTTTAGGATGGCGGTCTCAACAGCCACGCCGTTAAACGCAGCGACCGTAAATTCCGGTGGAAGAGAGGCCCTGAGACAGCAGATCTTCTGTCGGAAGCGGCAAGGTGCGTCCGCCAGCATACGCGCAATTTCCGAGAACCAGGCGCGACAAGGCCAGTCCGGGGCGATGAGAACGGTCGGGATCCCTGCACCTTGATCTTGCGCAGAACCTTCGGCAGCAAGGGAAGAGGAGATAAACAAAGAAGGCTGAATTGCCGCCACGGAGACACCAGCGCGTCCACACCGACTGCCATCTGGTCCTGAGCACGAGCTAGGAACACCGGCACCTTGAAGTTCAATCTGAAGTCATCATGTCCACGTCCGGACGGCCCCACCTGCGGCAGATGTCCTCGAAGACTCTCCGGATCCACTTTGTTGCGGCTCAGAAAGTCCGCCGTCCAATTGTCGACTCCCGAATATGCCGGACATGAGACTCCGCCCACTGGAGGATCCTCTCCACCTCGTGCATCATCGCCCAGTTGCGGGTCCCGCCTGATGGTTGATGTAGGCCACAGCCGTGGCATTGTCCTACTGTACCCGCACCGGTAGACCCACAAGGAGAGGATTCCAATGGGAAAGGGAGAGAAAATCGCTCTCAGTTCCAGGATGTTGATTGGGAGGCGGGATTCCTCTGCCGACCAAACCCTCAGGCTTTCGAACACTCCGCCCCAACCCAAGAGACTGGCATCGGTAGGCCCACCATGGGTCCAGGGTCCGCATGCACTGTCGAATGGAAAAAGACTGGGGGCGAAGCAGGAGCGAAACTGCCTCCTGAATCTGGGAGGACTTGGAGTCCGACAGGAAAACCCTGGCAACCAACGTGTTCAGGAGCATCCCCAGGAAACGGGAGCCTCTGGGAGGGAAGAAGAGACAACTTGGGGCGGTTATCAACCAGCCAAAACGTTCCAGAGTCTGGACGGTGATACGGACACTGTCCTCAGCCTGCGGAAGAGAGGGGGCCTTTATCAGAATGTTGTTCAAGTAGGGCAATAGAGAAATGCCCCTTGAACGTAGAACGGCTATGAGGGGTGCCAGGATCTTGGTAAAGACCCGAGAAGCAGTCGCCAACCCGAAAGGGAGGGCGACGAACTGATAATGACAGTCCCCAATGGCGAACCGCAGGTAGCGATGGTGCGACTCCGCTATAGGGACGTGCAAATAAGCCGTCCTAAATGTCCACCGACGCGAGGAATTCTCTCTGACAGCAGAGATGCAACGACCGAGCGGAGGGACTCCATGCGAAATAGTCTGACCCGTAGAAACTTGTTGAGAAGCTTTAGGTCCAGGATCGGACGCACAGACCCTCCTTCTTCGGAACAAACAGGTTGGAGTAGAAGCCCGTCCCCCGGAACGCGAGAAAGGAAGAAGCATTCCGGTGGTCTGGATTCGAACTCTATCATGTAGCCGGATGCTACAATTTCTAGAGCCCAAGCGTCTTGAACGTGAGCCCTCCAGACCTGATGAAAGGAGAGCAAACGGCCCCCCACCGAGAGAGGTGGGGGCGTCCCTTCATGCAGAAGCTTGTTTTGGGGCCGCAGGACGGGCCGACTGAGCCCCGGGGCGCCAGGAAGGCTGGGGCTTGAAGGAGGGTTTTTACGGGAGTTTTGAGACCCGCCAGTCGAGGGAGCCAACGACGGCCTGGTAGAGAAGTAGTGAAAGGAGTGGAACCTGAACCGGAAGATCTCGCCTGAACAGGGCGCCTGGGCCTCTGTTGAGTTAGATGAGTACTCTTGCCCCCAGTTGCAGCAGAGATGAACTCATCCAGCTGGGCTCCAAAAAGCCGCGAACCATCAAAGGGGAAGTTAGTGAGGGAACGCTTGGAGAAAGCATCAGCGTCCCACACCTTTAACCAGATTTCTCTGCGCTGGATGACCGAGAGGGCCGAAATGTGGGCAAAGAGGGCGACAATGTCCATGGAAGCCTCACAAAGAAACTTAGCAGCCTGAGACATCTGGAGAAAAAATCCAAGGTGTCTACAGACGCATGCTGCTCCGCCAAATCTTGGTGATGGCGTTGCAGCCACACAGAGTGCCCTAGCGACCCATGCTGATGCAAAAGCTGGACGCAGGGACGCACCCGCCAGAGAAAAGATGGATTTGGAAAGGGAATCCAAACGCCGACTCACAGCGTCCTGTAGAGAGGAGCCGTCCGAGACAGGGAGAGCGGTATTTTTGGCCAGTCTGGCTACCGGAGGAACCACCTTAGGGGGAAGCCAACTTTTCTACACTAGCAGCAGGAAACGGGTAAAGCGTATCCATGTGCTTAGTGGCAGTAAACTTTTGGTTAGGCCGGGCCTAAGCCTTGGATATGGCCGTGGTGAATTCTCCGTGAATGGGAAAAACGGCGGCCTTAGGCTTTTGGGCGGAAAAGGGCAAACTCCTGACTGGTGGAGGGAGGAGAGTCCTCTTGAATATCAAAGGTGTCACGGACCGCCGTAACCAAGTCGGGCAACCATGGCGGACAGTTTAGGCGGAGAGTCCCGCTCCGTGATCTCATCCAGATCGGATAATTCCCTTCAGACTTGTGCTCCCTAGTAGGGGAGAATCATCTGAACGCGCTCCAGGTGAGGGGGAGAAGCTAAGACATCCGAAGAAGAATGCTGCTGCTCACGCTGCCTCTTAGAAACCGGGCGCCCTCTGTGAGACTCACTATGAGGAGATAGCGTGGGAGGCGCCCCAGGACTGGCGGCCGCCATGCGCTCCATAAAGGACATGGCCACTTTGGCTACTAGGGCCAAATCGGCAGCCGCACTGGACATAGCGGATGCCCAGACAGGTACGGCAGGGACAGGTGGAGAGCTGGGCTGAACAATTGAAAGAGGAGCACTCTGATCCGGTCCAGGGGCAGGGCATGAGGCACAGGTACCCGTGACAGAGAGAGGCAGAAGACACACTAAGTCCTCAAGGCCCACCTACCAGTAATGATTTGAGAATAACCCACAGAATGAATACCTGTGGTAAATCCTGATGCATTGAAACTAATTATATCACCTGCTGAATACTAAGGAAATCCTGAAAACCTGACCATTAGGTGGGCCCTGAGGACTAGAGTTGAGGAACACTGCTCTACAGGGCCCCAGTGGGGCCTGAGAAGAGGCCTTGGCAGATTTAGGGGGGACCCCAGGTTTAGGCATGATTTTTGGCACCCAAGGAAAAAGGAGGGAGGCAGAAAAACCTCCTACCAGACTGCAGCAAAGCTAACTTGTCCTACCAGTCTAGCAAGCCCAGACGTCCACAGCAAACAGAGCAGGAGCAGAGCAGCCATGGCAGATAGGAGCCGGGGAGAGCACGAGAGCCGGGTACTCATGTAGGAGCCGGAGACGCCGGAGGTAGCGCTAAGCCCCGCCCCCTTGAAGCGCCGTATGGCGCGAAATATAGCGCGTGCTTTATGAAAGGCATGAGAGGCGCCAGGAGATCTGCTCCCATGGCTTCCCCCACCGCCGATCGCGGCAAGCAGGGAAGAAGGGAGATATAGCAGGGAAATGTGCCTGTAAAAAAGTAACGTACTTTGTAACTCAAGATGCCACAAATCAATGTGTTTTAGTAAAAATGAATGAACATTATTACATTCACTAAAAAGGTTTAAAATTTCACTAAAAATATCCTTTTGTTTGTAAAAATATCAGCTTAAGTACCTATTTCTTACAATATTATTTCATATTATATCAAAAACATTAAACTTTTCACTAAAACAGTTAAGGGATTTGATCAAATCACTCACTTTCTGTAGGGAACATCATCTTCCGAGAATTGCTCATCTCCCTTAGGGATTTGATCAAACCTCCATTATATATATATATATATATATATATATATATATATATATATATATATATAGGTAACGCCCACAAGGACAGGTCCAAAGCATGGTGTGGAGGAGCAGGCAGTGTGGTAGAAACCACAGATTTGCGACCCTGCATCATGAAAGGAAGAAAACATGGGTGTCATGGCAGCTCTAAGGGTGAACACAAGCACTGCAAAAGAGCAGTAGAAGCCACAGCATCCAGTGCTTGTGCAACACTCCACCTGAAAGGAAGCCGTACAGTAAAGAAAACAGCCCCTAGTGTACGTGCAACAATCCACCCGAAAGGAGGTTGTAGTAGCCAGTGGCTAGGGCCAGCGCAATACTCCACCTGCGAAGGAGGCCATATAGTAGAAACCATGGTATGTAGCGCTAGTGTAAACCCTCCAGGAGGAGGCTCCACAGAAAACTTAATAGAAATGTGCCATACAGTAGTAGCCATGGTATGAAATGTTCGCGAAAATACTCCACCTGGAGAAGGAGTGTATACAGTATGCAGAAACAGTGAAAACTCGATACTCCACTGCGGCATAGCAGTCACAGCATCCAATGTTGGTGAAATCATTCTATTCGACACCGACTACTCTACCTGTAGAAGGTAATGGGAGAGGATATACTGTAGCCAGAGGTAGTGTCATCTCTCCACCTGGAGAAGGGTAGGAAAATGATAGGACTGCATTCGGCATCCCCTATGGTGAAGTAGTCACAGTGGCAAAAATACTTCACCTGTGGGAGGAGGTACTGTACCTGTGGAAGTGTAATTATTCTCCAACAAAATCTACACTGTCCAATGATAGATGCCACCTGTGGAGGGAGTTAATGCGAATGATACTGATCCGGTGGTAGTGCAATTACTCAGCCTATGAAGGAGGGAAATGCGACAGGGTATACAGTATCCGATGGTTGTGCAATTACTCCGCCTGCAAAAGGAGGGTAATGCTACAGGATGTACCATATTCAGTGGTAGTGTAATTACTCTGCCTATGGAAGGAGGGCAATAGTACCAGATGTACGGTATCGAGAGGTAGCGCAATTACTACCCCTGTGGGGGCATGTACAGTCTCTGGTAGGAAGGAAGTTCTGCTGTGAAATGGGATAAAACAGTTGTCGAATATCCAGCACCTATGGAAGTGAATCAAGACCACGCCAGTGGACTTAGTAAAGGAGGAGGAGTGCAATAAAATTACGCCTCTCCTGGGGCACAAGGAGCATCTCCACAGCCAACCACTATACCACAAAGGTATAGCAATATAGCAAGCATAACAGTGTTGGGCCACCAGGGATTAACTGGGCCCTTTTGTGAATTTTTTTTTTTACCGCATATAATCTTTAAATGGATCTGCAATTTATTGTGAATGACATCATTAGCACGTTTAAAATTTATCATGTTGAGCCCCAGCCCTCAATTAGGCTAAGGGGGCCAGTAAAGTATGTTTTTTTTGTTCCACAAGGGCTGGTCCCACTGTCACATATACACTATGCAGTCACTGCCCCTACACCCCCACTGTCACATATACACTATGCAGCCACTGCCCCCACACCCCCAGTCACATATACACAATACACACTATGCAGTCATTGCCCCCACTGTCACAAACACACTATACATTATGTAGCCACCCTCACCCCGTACACACAATGCAGTGTCCCCCCACCTTCCTCTTCCCGGGATAGAGGAAAGAGCCCAGGCAGAAGCACATGTCTTTACTCTGTCTCCGATATAAACTGCAGGGGAGGGAGGGTCATTTATCCGATTGGCTGTCCTGGCTTGCCTTCTCTCTTATTGGCTGAGCTGCTCAGTCTTCATTCCTGCTCCTGATCACAGAAATACAGCCGCAGCCTGGGTAACCCTTTCCTTTCCAGATCAGAGCTGTCCTTTAACTCTTTCAGTGCAACACAGGAGCTGCTAGTAACCTGTTTTACACAGTACTGCGCTGTCATTATCATATGCTGTGTATGGTAATGACAGCCCTGCTGTGCTATTGTTATGATAATGAGATCACAGCCTGCTATGTGTATTACAGACTGTAGCACACAGTGCAGGCCAGGGCTTTCATTATCATAGACCGTGTATGGTAATGATAGTGCAGCAGGGAGGGCAGGCCACTGCATATTAAAAGCCCATGTCCCTCCTCCTGCATTAATTAGCCTCCCATTCATTGGGCTCAGCGGCGGCACTGTCGGAGAGAACATAGTAGCCTCGCCGAGCTCCATGATCTCTTATAAGAGGCGACACTAGACTGCGCAGTAGCGCACTCTAGTATCGGAAAAACGAACATCCCGGTACCGAATCGATACTGGTGTAAAAGTATTGATTGGGTATTGAGATTTCGATACCCGAAACAACCCTATATACTCCTATGGAGTGGTTAACAGCAGAAAAAGAGCATACATGTCATGGTTTCTATTTATTCACTACTTTGAAAAATCTGACAGCTGTTATGTATGGAGATGCCAATCATTAACATTTAGGCTACGTTCACATGGCAACAATTGTCGCTACGACAATTTTTATAATGGGAGTCTATGGTATCGACTTTTTGTCGCACGACAAATGTTGCAGTGGAGTTGTGCCCTATTTGTCGCGCGACTTTTGTCGCGTGACAAATGTCGTCGTGTGAACGTAGCCTTAAATGGAGATCTGTCTGCTGTTTACTTGCACCAATTAACTTTTTTCTTTAACCGCTTCAGCCCCCCTAGCTTAACACCTTTAGGACACATGACGTACCGGTACGGCATGTTTCCCGAGTCCTTAAGGACACATGACGTACCGGTACGTCATGAGTTGTTCCGATCACTGCTGCTCAGCTGGCAGTGATCGAACAAGGTACCTGCTGAAATCATTCAGCAGGTACCTGCTGTTACAATGCCCAGGGGGTCCTGTGACCCCCATATGGCGATCGCTGCAAACCGCAGGTCAATTCAGACCCGCGGTTTGCAGCGCTAGGTGATCTCTGATCACCGCGGGATCAGAGAGTTAATTGCCCCTGAGTATTGATTTTTAACCCCCTGCAGCCCCCAATCATATTGGTGGCTGCGGGCGGCAGGAGGGGTGCGGGAGGTGCGGCGGGTGGGATCGCGATTGCGATCCCCGCCCGCCTCCTCTGTAATCCATCCCTGGTGTCTAGTGGGTCCATCAGAGTGTCCGCACATTGCTGACACTCTGATAGAAAACGGCTGGCATCTGTGCTTGATCAGATGCCAGCCGCTTAACCTCTCTTCAGTACGCGGTCCGTACGGACCGCGGTATGGAAGGGGTTAACAGGAGGAGCCTCCCTCTCTCTCATCGGGGGCTGCTGTGCCTTTGCAGCCCCCAACAGTATTGGATCACAGAGGGAGGGAGCTCCACTTCCTTCCCCATCACCCTCTGCTCAGTTATGGCAGCGGGTGATGGTTGCCATGGAGACAGGACGCTTTCAGAAGCGTCCTGCTCTCCATGGTGCCTAAAGTCTGAATAGATCTGCTAAAGGTCTATTCAGACTTTCTAAAGTACAAAATACAGTACAGTGCACTATATAGTGTGCTGTACTGTATTATACAGACACCAGATCCACTGGATCTTTCAGAACCAAGTGGGTCTGGGTCAAAACAAAATGTAAAAAAGTGAAAAAAAGTAAAAATGAAAAAAAACACATATCACTGAATAAAAATTAAAAATAAAATACACTACACATATTAGGTATCGCCGCGTCCGTAAAAAACTGCTCTATAAAAATATCACATGACTGAAGTCCTCAGGTGAACGCCATAAAAAAAAAACCCCAAAAAATGGTGTAAATAAGACATTTTTGGGCACCTTACATCACTAAAAGTATAATACAAAGCGATCAAAAATGCGTTTGCCTCCCAAAATAGTACCAATCAAACCGCCATCTCATCCCGCA
>JAKVIS010002446.1:0-22817 GCA_033119425.1 Bufotes viridis | reverse complement strand
CCCCATGTATAGTCCTGTATATTACACTTCTCCCCATATATAGTCCTGTATATTACACTGCACCCCATGTATAGTCCTGTATATTACACTGCACCCCATGTATAGTCCTGTATATTACAATGCATCCCATGTATAGTCCTGTATATTACAATGCACCCCATGTATAGTCCTGTATATTACACTGCACCCCATGTATAGTCCTGTATATTACAATGCACCCCATGTATAGTCCTGTATATTACACTGCATCACATATATAGTCCTGTATAATACACTGCACCCCATGTATAGTCCTGTATATTACACTACACCCCATGTATAGTCCTGTATATTACACTGTACCCCATGTATAGTCCTGTATATTACACTGCAGCTCATTTATAGTCCTGTATATTACAATGCACCCCATGTATAGTCCTGTATATTACACTGCACCCCATGTATAGTCAGGGCCGGTGCAAGAATTTTTGCCGCCCTAGGCAAGATAAAAATTGACGCCCCCCCCCCCCATCAGATGATCTGCCCTTACGGTACTGTAGCGGCGACACGAAGCGCACGGCGTCATAGTAATCAATGACGCTGTGCGCAGTGTATGCTATATGTGTATAACAAACATATTTCACATGAAAACTTACAGTTGCTTGGCCCTTGGGGATCTCGGACACCACTTCACACTTTGGCCGGGGGATCAGTGTAGAGGTATACTGTGGGGATCGGCGGAGCTGATGATGTGTTTTATCCTAAAGAGAAAGATATCAGAATAAGGATTTGGAGAAGGATCAGAGGGATAGCAGAGCAGGGAGAGGCTGGTTCTGCTACTGGGGGTCATAACATGGGGAGTAATAAAGCCCATCATAATACCCCCGTAGTAATAATTCTCCTTTTAATATACAGTGCAAAAAATACCCCTTGTAATACCCCAGCTCAGCTAATGTCCCCATAATATACCAGTATGAAATACCCCTATATAGTGCCCCTAGTAAATGCCCCCATAGTGCTCCTCTCCCGCCTTCCTCCTAGTGCCCCCATAATATAATACACAGTATATAGGGTATATCCCAATTCTCCCCTCCAACATGGCAACACAGCTCGGTATTATTATTAATATAAAGGCCCTCTGTGCTATTATTATAATAACGGCCCCCTCTGTATAAATAATAATAATACTAATACAGTGGGGGCTATTAAGATAAGAATAGTACAGAGGGGCCATTATAATAATAATATACAGAGGCGACCTTATAACAATAATAATAGCCTGCCTTATGTGCCAGTAGTGCCCCTTATGTGCCAGCAAGCCCCCTTATGTGCCAGTAGCCCCCTTATGTGCCAGTAGCTCCCCCTTATGTGCCAGTAGCTCCCCCTTATGTGCCAGTAGTGCCCCCTTATGTGCCAGCAAGCCCCTTTATGTACCAGTAGCCCCCTTATGTGCCAGTAGCCCCCTTATGTGCCAGTAGTGCCCCTTATGTGCCAGTAGTGCCCCTTATGTGCCAGTAGCCCCTTTATGTGCCAGCAAGCCCCTTTATGTGCCAGTAGCCCCCTTATGTGCCAGCAAGCCCCTTTATGTGCCAGTAGCCCCCTTATGTGCCAGTAGCCCCCTTATGTGCCAGCAGCCCCCTTATGTGCCAGCAAGCCCCACTTATGTGCCAGTAGCCCCCCTTATGTGCCAGTAGCCCCCTTATGTGCCAGTAGCCCCCCCACATATGTGCTCCACCCTCATTTGAGTTAAAAAACAAAACAAAAAAAAAACAAAAAACCACATACTTACCTCCATGGCAGCGATGCGATGCAGGCCTCTTCCGGCCTGTGTCCCGCGCTGTACGGCTCAGGCGACGCGATGACGTCATCGCGCCTCCTGAATCGGCCTCTGATAGGCTGCCTGCCAGCACTAGGCCGGCAGCCTATCAGATGAACAGGGGAGGACGGGACACGCCTCCGGCCCGCCCTCCTCCTGCACGCTCCGCTGCCGCGACTCTGCTCTGGTGCCTGGGGGCGGGGAGACCGCACCGGGTGTCACCCCAGGGACTGGTGTCACCCGGTACGGTCCGCCCCCCCTCAGGCAGTGCAACATGATAGCGGGGCGGCGCGCCGGCCAGCCCCGTTACCACATAAGTTTTTTTTTTTTTCAATCGCAGGGTTCCGGCGCCCCCTGCTAAATTGCGCCCTAGGCAATTGCCTAGGTCGCCTTACAAGTGGCGCCGGCCCTGTGTATAGTCCTGTATATTACACTGCACCCCATGTATAGTCCTGTATATTACACTGCACCATATGTATAGTCCTGTATATTACACTGCACCATATGTATAGTCCTGTATATTACACTGCACCCCATGTATAGTGTAACGGATCGACGGGCACCCCGGCTGGGTACCTCCGTTGAAAGATGCTCCTAGCGCATTGTAGCGGACTGGACCCTGTACCAGAGTCTGCCCCAGTTTCCTGGAAGGGACTGCTTGCTCGCCTCCTGCCCTGCGACTATGGCCCCATGTATGCTTGTCCTGTTTGAGCGGTGATACCCCAGATAGCTCTGCTATGGAGCCCATTCGTATAATGAAAGACTATGGGAAAGACTTTAGCTCCATGGCAATTGAACTGGATATGTGTGGTCTGAGCGCCATTCAATAATGTGCGCTCAGACCTAAGCTATCTGGGGATATGTTGCATGTATATGTTTTATGTAGTAATTGTAACATTGTGTAATTTTATGTCCTTTTGCAACCATGTGCTCAATGGAGTCTGCCTCTATCCTTGGATATATTGAGCGCTCAGATCCAAGCCATCTGGGGATATGTTACATGTCTGTGTACTGTAAAGGGTGGGACATTGTGTATTGAATAGTGATGTCTGTCCTATTGTCCCCACATGTGTATTGGCGATTTCCCTTTGTCCTGAGAGATAATTGAATGACTCCTCAATTGTCTCCAGGACAGAAGACATTGTGTATTCTCCGGCCTGTGATAATTACATTAACCTGTGTGGGGTAATTGTATCACAGGCAGAGGGGAGGGATATGCTGGGGGTGTCTGTATTGTCCCATTGTGTGTGATTGGCTGCTGTATCCCGTGTCGTAGTCTTCCTTCTGGTCCCCTAGGGGAGTGTCCACCAGGTGGGAGACCTGGATAAATACCGGGCAGGTAGCCCTCAATAAAAGATAGAGTTCCTGCTTGACCCACAAAACGAAGTGTCGTCTCGTTATTGGGGGGGGATTTGACTGTATGCTGATTGCCAGGAGTGTAAGCTGTTCATATTGCTTTTCCTGTTCGGCTGCTTCCAGGGTTCGTGTGTCTCTTGTTCGGAAGTTGGTGAATTCGTGTGGTTTGCAGTTCGGAAGTTGGTGATTGCAGTAGCTGCTGGTCTATCCGGAAAAGGGAATATCGCCTAAACGGAGTTGTGTGCGTAACGGTCCGTTACATTTGGTGGCAAGCGCGGGATCATTTCCACAGCCCAGAAGGACATCTACAGGGCAACACCATTCCTTGGATTACAAAGTGAGGGCAACGCCAGTACCCGTACAGCGCCCCTATCTACAAAAGAAAGAACTTCAGGAGAACAAGCATGGCACCCAGCTACACGCAGGAGGAATTTGACAGAGAGCTGAGATCACGGCTGATTTTCTTCGGACCCAACCCCCCGGAGAAATCTGTGCAGTTCGTGAGGAGGATAACAGCAGAGTACCTGCAGTTCATGGCAGATGGTATCGCCCGCCCTCCCCAGCGGCTGAGTGCGTTCCGGAGAGCTGAAGGTGCCGTCCTTCCTCCCCAGCGGCAGTGTGTACCCCCGGGAGCTGAAGGTGTTTCCCTTCCTCCCCAGCGACAGTGTGTACCCCAGGAAGCTGAAGGTGCTGTCCTTCCTCCCCAGCGGCAGTGTGTACCCCAGGAAGCTGAAGGTGCCTGTCCTTCCTCCCCAGCGGCAGTGTGTATCCCCGGGAGCTGAAGGTGCCGTCCCTTCTCCCCAGCGGCAGGGTGTATCCCAGGGAGCTGAAGGTGTCATCCTTCCTCCCCAGCGGCAGTGTGTACCCCAGGGAGCTGAAGGTGCCGGCCTTCCTCCCCAGCAGCAGTGTGTACCCCAGGGAGCTGAAGGTGTCGTCCTCCCTCCCCAGCGGCTGTGTGTATCCCAGGGAGCTGAAGGTGCCGTCCTTCCTCCCCAGCGGCAGTGTGTACCCCAGGGAGTTGAAGGTGCCGTCCTTCCTCCACAGCGGCAGTGTGTACCCCAGGGAGCTGAAGGTGCCGTCCTTCCTCCACAGCGGCAGTGTGTACCCCAGGGAGCTGAAGGTGTCATCCTTCCTCCCCAGCGGCCGTGTGTACCCCCGGGAGCTGAAGGTGCCGTCCTTCCTCCACAGCGGCAGTGTGAAGTCCAGAGGGCCGAAGGTGTCGTCCTTTCCCCCCAGCAGCAGTGTGTCCTACAGGGAGCAGAGACAGTTGGTCTCTCTCTCCAGCAGCAGGACAATGTTACGGGAGTGGAGACAGGCAGTCTCCCACTCCAGCAGCAGCCTGTGTTTCAGGGAGAGGAACACAGCACCCCCTCTCCCCAGCGGCAGCTTACCCTAACAAGGGGAGACACCAATCTCCCAGACGGCGCAGATGGGACCGTGGTCTCTGTGCCTGACCTACAGGGATGCTGGACAGCCTGTCCAGATCCCCAACTACCCGCACCGGGACAACAGGAGGAGGGGGTAAGTACAAACTCTCCTCCCCAGCTAACACCTAACTTGGCCCCAGGGTTAACAGAGGCGATGTTAACCCCCACTGGTGCCCATGTTCCCCTGGCTACTGAGCCGGACTATGTTCCCAGCCCCCCAGCAGAAGAGCTGGCAGCTGGGCAGAGTGCAGTCGGCCTCTGCCCTCCCTCAACTCCCCAGCAGCAGCCTAGCCCACCAAGGGGAGACAGTAAACCCCACAACAGTGCAGATGGGACCATAATCTCTGCACCTGCACCACTGGAGATATGGACAGTCTGTCCTGGTCCCCAACAACAGGACAAGGTATTGGAAGAGAAGGCGGTTTGTTTTCCCGTAATACAAGAGAGGACGTCGCAGGGAGAGGAGCCTGTTACCCCTTCTCCCCAGCAACCGCTTTATCCAACCAGGAGAGAGGACACCCTGGTTACTTTTTTCCCAGACTATGGATTTCCCACTGGATACATGTGGCAGGAGAACACCAGGACAGCTACACCGGGTAAGAAAGGCCGACCGACTATCAGAGCCCCAGACCGATTGGAGGTCTGGAGTCTGGATAGTCTCTTTGGTAAAGGGAGAAATGTAGCGGACTGGACCCTGTACCAGAGTCTGCCCCAGTTTCCTGGAAGGGACTGCTTGCTCGCCTCCTGCCCTGCGACTATGGCCCCATGTATGCTTGTCCTGTTTGAGCGGTGATACCCCAGATAGCTCTGCTATGGAGCCCATTCGTATAATGAAAGACTATGGGAAAGACTTTAGCTCCATGGCAATTGAACTGGATATGTGTGGTCTGAGCGCCATTCAATAATGTGCGCTCAGACCTAAGCTATCTGGGGATATGTTGCATGTATATGTTTTATGTAGTAATTGTAACATTGTGTAATTTTATGTCCTTTTGCAACCATGTGCTCAATGGAGTCTGCCTCTATCCTTGGATATATTGAGCGCTCAGATCCAAGCCATCTGGGGATATGTTACATGTCTGTGTACTGTAAAGGGTGGGACATTGTGTATTGAATAGTGATGTCTGTCCTATTGTCCCCACATGTGTATTGGCGATTTCCCTTTGTCCTGAGAGATAATTGAATGACTCCTCAATTGTCTCCAGGACAGAAGACATTGTGTATTCTCCGGCCTGTGATAATTACATTAACCTGTGTGGGGTAATTGTATCACAGGCAGAGGGAGGATATGCTGGGGTGTCTGTATTGTCCCATTGTGTGTGATTGGCTGCTGTATCCCGTGTCGTAGTCTTCCTTCTGGTCCCCTAGGGGAGTGTCCACCAGGTGGGAGACCTGGATAAATACCGGGCAGGTAGCCCTCAATAAAAGATAGAGTTCCTGCTTGACCCTCAAAACGAAGTGTCGTCTCGTTATTGGGGGGGGATTTGACTGTATGCTGATTGCCAGGAGTGTAAGCTGTTCATATTGCTTTTCCTGTTCGGCTGCTTCCAGGGTTCGTGTGTCTCTTGTTCGGAAGTTGGTGAATTCGTGTGGTTTGCAGTTCGGGAAGTTGGTGATTGCAGTAGCTGCTGGTCTATCCGGAAAAGGGAATATCGCCTAAACGGAGTTGTGTGCGTAACGGTCCGTTACACGCATCTTGAGGATTCCAAGCGCTCTAGCCGACACCACAACCACCAAATCGGAGAAGCATATGAATGCGGTAAACAGCCGAATAGGAAAAACCATACGAAGAGGTTTACACTCCTAGCAGTCAAACTGGAACAGCAGACAATAAATCCCCCCCAATAACGAGACGACACTTCGTTTTGAGGGTCAAGCAGGAACTCCTTTAATGACCACACAAGCATTTCCTTTTATACACATTTTCCAACAAGGTTACTGTAGCGGACTGGACCCTGTACCAGAGTCTGCCCCAGTTTCCTGGAAGGGACTGCTTGCTCGCCTCCTGCCCTGCGACTATGGCCCCATGTATGCTTGTCCTGTTTGACCGGTGATGCCCCAGATAGCCCTGCTATGGAGCCCATTCGTATAATGAAAGACTATGGGAAAGACTTTAGCTCCATGGCAATTGAACTGGACATGTGTGGTCTGAGCGCCATTCCATAATGTGCGCTCAGACCTAAGCTATCTGGGGATATGTTGCATGTATATGTTTTATGTAACATTGTGTAATTTTATGTCCTTTTGCAACCATGTGCTCAATGGAGTCTGCCTCTATCCCTGGATATATTGAGCGCTCAGATCCAAGCCTTCTGGGAATATGTTAAATGTCTGTGTATTGTAAAGGGTGGGACATTGTGTATTGAATAGTGATGTCTGTCCTATTGTCCCCACATGTGTATTGGCGATTTCCCTTTGTCCTGAGAGATAATTGAATGACTCATCAATTGTCTCCAGGACAGAAGACATTGTGTATTCTTCTGCCTGTGGTGATTGCATTACCCATGTAGGGTGATTGTATCACAGGCAGAGGGGAGGGATATGCTGGGGGTGTCTGTATTGTCCCAATGTGTGTGATTGGCTGCTGTATCCCCCTGTGTCGCAGTCTTCCTTCTGGTCCTCTAGGGGAGTGTCCACCAGGTGGGAGACCTGGATAAATACCGGGCAGGTAGCCCTTAATAAAAGAGAGAGTTCCTGCTTGACCCTAAAAACGAAGTGTCGTCTCGTTATTGGGGGGGATTTGACTGTATGCTGATTGCCAGGAGTGTAAGCTGTTCATATTGCTTTTCCTGTTCGGCTGCTTCCAGGGTTCGTGTGTCTCTTGTTCGGAAGTTGGTGAATTCGTGTGGTTTGCAGTTCGGGAAGTTGGTGATTGCAGTAGCTGCTGGTCTATCCGGAAAAGGGAATTTCGCCTAAACGGTAGTGTGTGCGTAACGGTCCGTTACAGTTACCACCCACGTAGCATAAACATAGCATCCAATCATTCACAGTTTCACATTTTAAACAGAACCCATTCGTCAATGTACATTTAACAACCTCAATGACATTGCCTGTGATCCAATCAACAACACAATGACATTGCCTGTGATACAATCAACAACACAATGACATTGCCTGTGATACAATCAATAACACAATGACATTGCCTGTGATACAATCAAAAACACAATGACATTGCCTGTGATACAATCAATAACACAATGACATTGCCTGTGATACAATCAATAACACAATGACATTGCCTGTGATTTAATCAACAAAATAAAAGTTAGGAATCCAGGCAATAACAGGTGTTCTCTTCCAGTTAACAGTCCAAGGGGCAGAAACAGTAACTTTAAAATCCCATATGCCCAAATAGTGTCCCAGGGGCCAAAGTTGCAGGGGAGGAGGCGGTCAATCAGTCTTCTCCAGTTCACAGTGGCGAGGTTGGTTTCGCCACATATAGTCCTGTATATTACACTGCATCCCATGTATAGTCCTGTATATTACACTGCACCCCATGTATAGTCCTGTATATTACACTGCACCCCATGTACAGTCCTGTATATTATACTGCACCCCATGTATAGTCCTGTATATTACACTGCACCCCATGTATAGTCCTGTATATTATACTGCACCCCATGTATAGTCCTGTATATTACACTGCATCCCATGTATAGTCCTGTATATTACACTGCACCCCATGTATGGTCCTGTATATTACACTGCATCCCATGTATAGTCCTGTATATTACACTGATCCCCATGTATAGTCCTGTATATTACACTGCACCCCATGTATAGTCCTGTATATTACACTACACCCCATGTATAGTCCTGTATATTACACTGCACCCCATGTATAGTCCTGTATATTATACTGCACCCCATGTATAGTCCTGAATATTACACTGCACCATATGTATAGTCCTGTATATTACACTGCACCCCATGTATAGTCCTGTATATTACACTGCATCATTTGTATAGTCCTGTATATTACACTGCACCCCATGTATAGTCCTGTATATTACACTGCACCCCCATATATAGCCCTGTATATTACACTGCACCCCATGTATAGTCCTGTATATTACACTGCACCCCATGTATAGTCCTATATATTACATTGCACCCCCATGTATAGTCCTGTATATTACACTGCACCCCCATGTATAGTCCTGTATTTCACACTGCACCCCATGTATAGTGCTGTATATTACACTGCACCCAATGTATAGTCCTGTATATTACACTGCACCCCATGTATAGTCCTGTATATTACACTGCACCCCATGTATATTCCTGTATATTACACTGCACCCCATGTATAGTCCTGTATATTACACTGCACCCCATGTACTGTATATTCCTGTATATTACACTGCACCCCATGTATATTCCTGAATATTACACTGCACCCCATTTATAGTCCTGTATATTACACTGCACTCCATGTATAGTCCTGTATATTACACTGCATCCCATGTATAGTCCTGTATATTACACTGCACCCCATGTATAGTGCTGTATATTACACTGCACCCCATGTATACTCCTGTATATTACACTGCACCCCATATATAGTCCTGTATATTACACTGCACCCAATATATAGTTCTGTATATTACACTGCACCCCATGTATAGTCCTGTATATTATACTGTATCCCATGTATAGTCCTGTATATTACACTGCTCCCCATGTATAGTCCTGTATATTACATTGCACCCCATGTATAGTCCTGTATATTACATTGCACCCCATGTATAGTCCTGTATATTACACTGCACCCCATATATAGTCCTGTATATTACACTGCACCCCATGTATAGTCCTGTATCTTACACTGTATCCCATGTATAGTCCTGTATATTACACTACACCCCATGCATAGTCCTGTATATTACACTACACCATGTATAGTCCTGTATATTACACTGCACCCCATGTATAGTCCTGTATATTACACTGCACCCCATGTATAGTCCTGTATATTACACTGCACCCCATGTATAGTCCAGTATATTACACTGCACCCCATGTATAGTCCAGTATATTACACTGCACCTCATGTATAGTCCTGTATCTTACACTGCACTCCATGTATAGTCCTGTATATTACACTGCACCCCATGTATAGTCCTGTATATTACACTGCACCCCATGTATAGTCCTGTATATTACATTGCACCCCATGCATAGTGCTGTATATTACACTACACCCCATGCATAGTCCTGTATATTACACTGTATCCCATGTATAGTCCTGTATATTACACTACACCCCATGCATAGTCCTGTATATTACACTACACCATGTATAGTCCTGTATATTACACTGCACCCCATGTATAGTCCTGTATATTATACTGTATCCCATGTATAGTCCTGTATATTACACTAAACCCCATGCATAGTCCTGTATATTACACTGCACCCCATGTATATTCCTGTATATTACACTGCACCCCATGTATATTCCTGAATATTACACTGCACCCCATTTATAGTCCTGTATATTACACTGCACTCCATGTATAGTCCTGTATATTACACTGCATCCCATGTATAGTCCTGTATATTACACTGCATCCCATGTATAGTGCTGTATATTACACTGCACCCCATGTATAGTCCTGTATATTACACTGCACCCCATATATAGTCCTGTATATTACACTGCACCCCATATATAGTCCTGTATATTACACTGCACCCCATGTATAGTCCTGTATATTATACTGTATCCCATGTATAGTCCTGTATATTACACTGCTCCCCATGTATAGTCCTGTATATTACATTGCACCCCATGTATAGTCCTGTATATTACATTGCACAACATGTATAGTCCTGTATATTACACTGCACCCCATATATAGTCCTGTATATTACACTGCACCCCATGTATAGTCCTGTATCTTACACTGTATCCCATGTATAGTCCTGTATATTACACTACACCCCATGCATAGTCCTGTATATTACACTACACCATGTATGGTCCTGTATATTACACTACACCATGTATGGTCCTGTATATTACACTGCATCCCATGTATAGTCCTGTATATTACACTGCTCCCCATGTATAGTCCTGTATATTACACTGCACCCCATGTATAGTCCTGTATATTACACTACACCCCATGTATAGTCCTGTATATTACACTGCACCCCATGTATAGTCCTGTATATTATAGTCCTGTATATTACACTGCACCCCATGTATAGTCCTGTATATTACACTGCACCCCATGTATAGTCCTGTATATTATAGTCCTGTATATTACACTGCACCCCATGTATAGTCCTGTATATTACATTGCACCCCATGCATATTACACTGCACCCCATGTATAGTCCTGTATATTACACTACACCCCATGTATAGTCCTGTATATTACACTGCACCCCATGTATAGTCCTGTATATTATAGTCCTGTATATTACACTGCACCCCATGTATAGTCCTGTATATTACACTGCACCCCATGTATAGTCCTGTATATTACATTGCACCCCATGCATAGTGCTGTATATTACACTACACCCCATGCATAGTCCTGTATATTACACTGTATCCCATGTATAGTCCTGTATATTACACTACACCCCATGCATAGTCCTGTATATTACACTACACCATGTATAGTCGTGTATATTACACTGCACCCCATGTATAGTCCTGTATATTATACTGTATCCCATGTATAGTCCTGTATATTACACTACACCCCATGCATAGTCCTGTATATTACACTACACCATGTATAATTCCGGATCCGAGCGGGACAAATAAACGGTCAGATGAAATGTTGAATGTAAAAATAAATCCCCCATTAAAAGTGTCCTGTTTGACCCAAGAAGAAGTACAACAGCTACTTAAAAAGATTAAAATAGACAAATCGCCAGGACCGGATGGCATACACCCCCGTATCCTAAGGGAATTAAGTGATGTCATAGCCAGACCCTTATTTCTGATATTTGCGGACTCTATACTGACAGGGAATGTTCCGCAGGATTGCCGCATAGCAAATGTGGTGCCAATATTCAAAAAGGGTCCAAAAACAGAGCCCGGAAACTATAGGCCGGTAACACAATGACATTGCCTGTGATACAAACAATAACACAATGACATTGCCTGTGATACAATCAATAACACAATGACATTGCCTGTGATTTAATCAACAAAATAAAAGTTAGGAATCCAGGCAATAACAGGTGTTCTCTTCCAGTTAACAGTCCAAGGGGCAGAAACAGTAACTTTAAAATCCCATATGCC
Source organism: Bufotes viridis (assembly GCA_033119425.1). Classification (NCBI taxonomy): domain Eukaryota; kingdom Metazoa; phylum Chordata; class Amphibia; order Anura; family Bufonidae; genus Bufotes; species Bufotes viridis. The sequence goes on along the minus strand of JAKVIS010002446.1, from coordinate 10,969 downwards.
CAAATAGTGTCCCAGGGGCCAAAGTTGAAGGGGAGGAGGCGGTCAATCAGTCTTCTCCAGTTCACAGTGGCGAGGTTGGTTTCGCCACATATAGTCCTGTATATTACACTGCATCCCATGTATAGTCCTGTATATTACACTGCACCCCATGTATAGTCCTGTATATTACACTGCACCCCATGTATAGTCCTGTATATTATACTGCACCCCATGTATAGTCCTGTATATTACACTGCACCCCATGTATAGTCCTGTATATTATACTGCACCCCATGTATAGTCCTGTATATTACACTGCATCCCATGTATAGTCCTGTATATTACACTGCACCCCATGTATGGTCCTGTATATTACACTGCATCCCATGTATAGTCCTGTATATAACACTGCTCCCCATGTATAGTCCTGTATATTACACTGCACCCCATGTATAGTCCTGTATATTACACTACACCCCATGTATAGTCCTGTATATTACACTGCACCCCATGTATAGTCCTGTATATTATACTGCACCCCATGTATAGTCCTGAATATTACACTGCACCATATGTATAGTCCTGTATATTACACTGCACCCCATGTATAGTCCTGTATATTACACTGCATCATTTGTATAGTCCTGTATATTACACTGCACCCCATGTATAGTCCTGTATATTACACTGCACCCCCATATATAGCCCTGTATATTACACTGCACCCCATGTATAGTCCTGTATATTACACTGCACCCCATGTATAGTCCTATATATTACATTGCACCCCCATGTAAAGTCCTGTATATTACACTGCACCCCCATGTATAGTCCTGTATTTCACACTGCACCCCATGTATAGTGCTGTATATTACACTGCATCCCATGTATAGTCCTGTATATTACACTGCACCCCATGTATAGTCCTGTATATTATACTGTATCCCATGTATATTCCTGTATATTACACTGCACCCCATGTATAGTCCTGTATATTACACTGCACCCCATGTATATTCCTGTATATTACACTGCACCCCATGTATATTCCTGAATATTACACTGCACCCCATTTATAGTCCTGTATATTACACTGCACTCCATGTATAGTCCTGTATATTACACTGCATCCCATGTATAGTCCTGTATATTACACTGCACCCCATGTATAGTGCTGTATATTACACTGCACCCCATGTATACTCCTGTATATTACACTGCACCCCATATATAGTCCTGTATATTACACTGCACCCCATATATAGTCCTGTATATTACACTGCACCCCATGTATAGTACTGTATATTATACTGTATCCCATGTATAGTCCTGTATATTACACTGCTCCCCATGTATAGTCCTGTATATTACATTGCACCCCATGTATAGTCCTGTATATTACATTGCACCCCATGTATAGTCCTGTATATTACACTGCACCCTATATATAGTCCTGTATCTTACACTGTATCCCATGTATAGTCCTGTATATTACACTACACCCCATGCATAGTCCTGTATATTACACTGCACCACATGTATATTCCTGTATATTACACTGCACCCCATGTATATTCCTGAATATTACACTGCACCCCATTTATAGTCCTGTATATTACACTGCACTCCATGTATAGTCCTGTATATTACACTGCATCCCATGTATAGTCCTGTATATTACACTGCATCCCATGTATAGTGCTGTATATTACACTGCACCCCATGTGTAGCGGACTGGACCCTGTACCAGAGTCTGCCCCAGTTTCCTGGAAGGGACTGCTTGCTCGCCTCCTGCCCTGCGACTATGGCCCCATGTATGCTTGTCCTGTTTGAGCGGTGATGCCCCAGATAGCTCTGCTATGGAGCCCATTCGTATAATGAAAGACTATGGGAAAGACTTTAGCTCCATGGCAATTGAACTGGACATGTGTGGTCTGAGCGCCATTCAATAATGTGCGCTCAGACCTAAGCTATCTGGGGATATGTTGCATGTATATGTTTTATGTAACATTGTGTAATTTTATGTCTTTTTGCAACCATGTGCTCAATGGAGTCTGCCTCTATCCCTGGATATATTGAGCGCTCAGATCCAAGCCATCTGGGAATATGTTAAATGTCTGTGTACTGTAAAGGGTGGGACATTGTGTATTGAATAGTGATGTCTGTCCTATTGTCCCCACATGTGTATTGGAGAGTTCCTGCTTGACCCTCAAAACGAAGTGTCGTCTCGTTATTGGGGGGGATTTGACTGTATGCTGATTGCCAGGAGTGTAAGCTGTTCATATTGCTTTTCCTGTTCGGCTGCTTCCAGGGTTCGTGTGTCTCTTGTTCGGGAAGTTGGTGATTGCAGTAGCTGCTGGTCTATCCGGAAAAGGGAATATCGCCTAAACGGAGTTGTGTGCGTAACGGTCCGTTACATTTGGTGGCAAGCGCGGGATCATTTCCACAGCCCAGAAGGACATCTACAGGGCAACACCATTCCTTGAATTACAAAGTGAGGGCAACGCCAGTACCCGTACAGCGCCCCTATCTACAAAAGAAAGAACTTCAGGAGAACAAGCATGGCACCCAGCTACACGCAGGAGGAATTTGACAGAGAGCTGAGATCACGGCTGATTTTCTTCGGACCCAACCCCCGGAGAAATCTGTGCAGTTCGTGAGGAGGATAACAGCAGAGTACCTGCAGTTCATGGCAGATGGTATCGCCCGCCCTCCCCAGCGGCTGAGTGCGTTCCGGAGAGCTGAAGGTGCCGTCCTTCCTCCCCAGCGGCAGTGTGTACCCCAGGGAGCTGAAGGTGCCGTCCTTCCTCCCCAGCGACCGTGTGTACCCCGGGAGCTGAAGGTGCCGTCCTTCCTCCACAGCGGCAGTGTGTACCCCAGGGAGCTGAAGGTGTCGTCCTTCCTCCCCAGCGGCAGTGTGTACCCCAGGGAGCTGAAGGTGCCGTCCTTCCTCCCCAGCGGCAGTGTGTACCCCAGGGAGCTGAAGGTGTCATCCTTCCTCCCCAGCGGCCGTGTGTACCCCAGGGAGCTGAAGGTGCCGTCCTTCCTCCACAGCGGCAGTGTGTACCCCGGGAGCTGAAGGTGTCGTCCTTCCTCCCCAGCGGCAGTGTGTATCCCAGGGAGCTGAAGGTGTCGTCCTTCCTCCCCAGCGGCTGTGTGTACCCCAGGGAGCTGAAGGTGTCGTCCTTCCTTCCCAGCGGCAGTGTGTACCCCAGGGAGCTGAAGGTGTCATCCTTCCTCCCCAGCGGCCGTGTGTACCCCGGGAGCTGAAGGTGCCGTTCTTCCTCCACAGCGGCAGTGTGTACCCCAGGGAGCTGAAGGTGTCGTACTTCCACCCCAGCAGCAGGACAAAATATTGAAAGGGGAGACAGTTGGTCCCCCTCCACCAGCAGAGAGAGGGTCAGGGAGAGGAGCCTGCTACCCGCTCTCCCCAGCGGCAGTCTACAGTTCAGAGAGAGGGGCTTGTTACACCCTCTCTCCAGCGGCAGCCTAACCCACCAAGGGGAGATGTTACGCCCCCCAACGGTGCAGATGGGACCGTGGTCTCTGCACTTGCAGCACAAGGGGCAAGGATGGTCGGTCCTGTCCGCCAGCCACAGAGCGGTTTATCCAGAGGGGAGACAGTCGGTCTCCTCCCCCACAACCAGGCTCCCACCAGGCTACTTCCGTGGTAGCGCTGGCCCCAGGGCAGAGTACCGCCGGTCTCTGCCCACTCAGCAACCCACCTAGGCAGTCTACCAGTCCCCCGCACAGCCGTAGTGAGGCACCTGGACATGGACAAGTTGCTACTTTATCCAGGTGTAGTAACCATTTATTGTGGGTGGGCTGTACTGCTGTTTGTGCTTCGTGGGTGGGTTGTTGGACTAACCAGGGCACTGACCGGCAGGAGGTCAGATACCCTGTTAGTCTCTTTGGTAAAGGGGAGAAATGTAGCGGACTGGACCCTGTACCAGAGTCTGCCCCAGTTTCCTGGAAGGGACTGCTTGCTCGCCTCCTGCCCTGCGACTATGGCCCCATGTATGCTTGTCCTGTTTGAGCGGTGATGCCCCAGATAGCTCTGCTATGGAGCCCATTCGTATAATGAAAGACTATGGGAAAGACTTTAGCTCCATGGCAATTGAACTGGACATGTGTGGTCTGAGCGCCATTCAATAATGTGCGCTCAGACCTAAGCTATCTGGGGATATGTTGCATGTATATGTTTTATGTAACATTGTGTAATTTTATGTCTTTTTGCAACCATGTGCTCAATGGAGTCTGCCTCTATCCCTGGATATATTGAGCGCTCAGATCCAAGCCATCTGGGAATATGTTAAATGTCTGTGTACTGTAAAGGGTGGGACATTGTGTATTGAATAGTGATGTCTGTCCTATTGTCCCCACATGTGTATTGGAGAGTTCCTGCTTGACCCTCAAAACGAAGTGTCGTCTCGTTATTGGGGGGGATTTGACTGTATGCTGATTGCCAGGAGTGTAAGCTGTTCATATTGCTTTTCCTGTTCGGCTGCTTCCAGGGTTCGTGTGTCTCTTGTTCGGGAAGTTGGTGATTGCAGTAGCTGCTGGTCTATCCGGAAAAGGGAATATCGCCTAAACGGAGTTGTGTGCGTAACGGTCCGTTACACCATGTATACTCCTGTATATTACACTGCACCCCATATATAGTCCTGTATATTACACTGCACCCCATATATAGTCCTGTATATTACACTGCACCCCATGTATAGTCCTGTATATTATACTGTATCCCATGTATAGTCCTGTATATTACACTGCTCCCCATGTATAGTCCTGTATATTACATTGCACCCCATGTATAGTCCTGTATATTACATTGCACCCCATGTATAGTCCTGTATATTACACTGCACCCCATATATAGTCCTGTATATTACACTGCACCCCATGTATAGTCCTGTATCTTACACTGTATCCCATGTATAGTCCTGTATATTACACTACACCCCATGCATAGTCCTGTATATTACACTACACCATGTATAGTCCTGTATATTACACTGCACCCCATGTATAGTCCTGTATATTACACTGCACCCCATGTATAGTCCTGTATATTACACTGCACCCCATGTATAGTCCAGTATATTACACTGCACCCCATGTATAGTCCAGTATATTACACTGCACCTCATGTATAGTCCTGTATATTACACTGCACTCCATGTATAGTCCTGTATATTACACTGCACCCCATGTGTAGTCCTGTATATTACACTGCACCCCATGTATAGTCCTGTATATTACATTGCACCCCATGCATAGTGCTGTATATTACACTACACCCCATGCATAGTCCTGTATATTACACTGTATCCCATGTATAGTCCTGTATATTACACTACACCCCATGCATAGTCCTGTATATTACACTACACCATGTATAGTCCTGTATATTACACTGCACCCCATGTATAGTCCTGTATATTATACTGTATCCCATGTATAGTCCTGTATATTACACTACACCCCATGCATAGTCCTGTATATTACACTACACCATGTATAATTCCGGATCCGAGCGGGACAAATAAACGGTCAGATGAAATGTTGAATGTAAAAATAAATCCCCCATCAAAAGTGTCCTGTTTGACCCAAGAAGAAGTACAACAGCTACTTAAAAAGATTAAAATAGACAAATCGCCAGGACCGGATGGCATACACCCCCGTATCCTAAGGGAATTAAGTGATGTCATAGCCAGACCCTTATTTCTGATATTTGCGGACTCTATACTGACAGGGAATGTTCCACAGGATTGGCGCATAGCAAATGTGGTGCCAATATTTTAGCAAATGTGGTGCCAATATTCAAAAAGGGTCCAAAAACAGAGCCTGGAAACTATAGGCCGGTAAGTTTAACATCTATTGTTGGTAAACTGTTTGAAGGGTTTCTGAGAGATGCTATTTTGGAGTATCTCAATGACAATAAGCAAATAACGCCGTATCAGCATGGCTTCATGAGGGATCGGTCATGCCAAACTAATTTAATCAGTTTCTATGAGGAGGTAAGTTCTAGACTTGACAGCGGCGAATCAATGGATGTCGTGTATCTGGACTTCTCCAAAGCATTTCACACTCTACCACATAAAAGGTTAGTATATAAAATGAGGATGCTCGGACTGGGAGAAAATGTCTGTAAGTGGGTAAGTAACTGGCTGAGTGACAGAAAACAGAGGGTGGTTATTAACGGTAGATACTCAGATTGGGTCACTGTAACTAGTGGGGTACCTCAGGGTTCAGTACTGGGCCCTATTCTCGTCAATATATTTATTCATGATCTTGTAGAAGGCTTGCATAGTAAAATATCTATTTTTGCAGATGACACTAAACTGTGCAAAGTAATTAACACTGAAGAGGACAATATACTGCTACAGAGGGATCTGGATAGATTGGAGGCTTGGGCAGATAAGTGGCAGATGAGGTTTAACACTGACAAATGTAAAGTTATGCACATGGGAAGGAATAATGCAAGTCACCCGTACATACTAAATGGTAAAACACTCAGTAATACTGACATGGAAAAGGATCTAGGAATCTTAATAAACTGCAAACTAAGCTGCAAAAACCAGTGTCAGGCAGCTACTGCCAAGGCCAATAAGATAATGGGTTGCATCAAAAGGGGCATAGATGCCCGTGATGAGAACATAGTCCTACCACTTTACAAATCGCTAGTCAGACCACACATGGAGTACTGTGTACAGTTCTGGGCTCCTGTGAACAAGGCGGACATAGCAGAGCTGGAGAGGGTTCAGAGGAGGACAACTAAAGTAATAACTGGAATGGGGCAACTACAGTACCCTGAAAGGTTATCAAAATTAGGGTTATTTACTTTAGAAAAAAGACGACTGAGGGGAGATCTAATAACTATGTATAAATATATCAGGGGTCAGTACAGAGATCTGTCCCATCATCTATTTATCCCCAGGACTGTGACTGTGACAAGGGGACATCCTCTGCGTCTGGAGGAAAGAAGGTTTGAACACAAACATAGAAAAGGATTCTTCACTGTAAGAGCAGTGAGACTATGGAACTCTCTGCCTGAGGAGGTGGTGATGGTGAGTACAATAACCCTCAGTTCACACTTGCGCTTTTTACAGAGCGTTCGAACGCGCTGTAAAACGCTCAACAGGAGAAAACTCATGTTTCCCTATGGGCATGGTTCTCATCTGAGCGTTTTACAGCGCGTTTGAACGCGCTGTAAAACGCCCTACGCTCAAAGAAGTTCTTGAGCTTCTTTGGGGCGTTTTGTCGCAGGTTTGCACCCATAGACTTCAATGGGAACACGCGTAAAACACACGTTTAACACGCGTTAAAGTGTAGATATGCCTTTTTCAATTGGTCTCCAGAGTCACGAACGCGCGTATGACGCGCATTTCCTATTTGCAAAAACGCGTGTAAAACGCGCGTCTCAGAAACGCTCAGGTGTGAACCCAGGGTAAAGGAATTAGAGGGGACTGGATGTATTTCTGGAGTGTAATAATATTACAGGTTATAGCTACTAGAGATGGGTCATTGATCCAGGGAGTACTTCATTCCTCTGGATCAACTAGCAGGATGACAGGCCGAACTGGATGGACAGATGTCTTTTTTCGGCCTTATGTACTATGTTACTATGTATGAGTACCTTTAGGTTTTACATGGCTGCTCACAATTTAGCCCCACCCAAAATGCCAAAACAGTACAAACACCCCACAAATGACCCCATTTTGGAAAGAAGACACCCCAAGGTATTCGCTGAGGGGCATAGCGAGTCCATGAAAAATTTAACTTTTTGTCAAAAGTTAGCAGAAAGGGAGATTTTGTGGGAAAAAAATTCCCTCCTAAAAGGTACTCATTGGAATTTGGGCCCCTTTGCGCATCTTGGCTGCAAAAAAGTGTCACACATGTGGTATCGCCGTACTCAGGATAAGTAGGGCAATGTGTTTTGGGGTGTATTTTTACATATACCCATGCTGAGTGAGAGAAATATCTCTGTAAATTGACAACTTTGTATAAAAATTTTAAAAAGTTGTTGTTTACAGCGATATTTCTCACACACAGTACGGGTATATATAAAAATACACCCCAAAACACATTGCCCTACTTCTCCTGAGTACGGCGATACCACATGTGTGACACTTTTTTGCAGCCAAGATGTGCAAAGGGGCCCTAATTCCTATGAGTACCTTTAGGATTTCACAGGGCATTTTTACGTATTTGGATTCTCACGCTTTAGGTTCCCTAAAATGCCAGGGCAGTATAAATTCCCCACATGTGACCCCATTTTGGAAAGAAGACACCCCAAGGTATTGCGTGAGGGGCATGTCGAGTTCACAGAATTTTTTTTTTTTGGCACAAGTTAGCGGAAATTGATATTTTTTTTTTTGTTTTGTTTTTTACAAAGTCTCATACTTCACTAACTTGTGACAAAAAAATTTTTTACATGAACTCACCATACCCCTCACGGAATACCTTGGGGTGTCTTCTTTCTAAAATGGGGTCACTTGTGGGGTATTTATACTGTCCTGGAATTTTAGGGGCCCCTAAAGCGTGAGAAGAAGTCTGGAATCTAAATGCGTAAAAATGCCCTGTGAAATCCTAAAGGTACTCATTGGAATTTGGGCCCCTTTGCACATCTTGGCTGCAAAAAAATGTCACACGTGGTATCGCCGTACTCGGGAGAAGTAGCACAATGTGTTTTGGGGTGTATTTTTACATATACCCCTGCTGGTTGTGAGAAATATCTCTGTAAATGACAACTTTTTAATTTTTTTTATACAAAGTTGTCAGTTTACAGAGATATTTCTCTCACCCAACATGGGTATATGTAAAAATACACCCCAAAACACATTGCCCTACTTCTCCTGAGTACGGCGATACCACATAAGTGACACTTTATTGCAGCCTGGGTGCGCAAAGGGGCCCAAATTCCAACGAGTACCTTTAGGTTTTACATGGCTGCTCACAATTTAGCCCCGCCCAAAATGCCAGAACAGTAAACACACCCCACAAATGACCCCATTTCGGAAAGTAGACACCCCAAGGTATTCACTGAGGGGCATAGTGAGTCCGTGGGAGATTTTTTTTTTTTGCCAGAAGTTAACAGAAATGGAAACTTTTTTTTTTTTTTCTCAGAAAGTGTCATTTTCCGCTAACGTGTGAAAAAAAATGAAATGATACATGAACTCACCATGCCCCTCCGCGAATACTTTGGGGTGTCTTCTTGCTAAAATGGTGTCATTTGGGGGGTATTTATACTATCCTGGCATTCTAGCACCTGAAGAAACATGACAGGTGCTCAGAAAGTCAGAGTTGCTTCAAAATGCGGAAATTCACTTTTTTGCACCATAGAAACATAGAATGTGTCGGCAGATAAGAACCATTTGGCCCATCTAGTCTGCCCAATATACTGCTATGAATAGCCCCTGGCCCTATCTTATATGAAGGATGGCCTTATGCCTATCCCATGCATGCTTAAACTCCTTCACTGTATTTGCAGCTACCACTTCTGCAGGAAGGTTATTCCATGCGTCCACTACTCTCTCAGTAAAGTAATTCTTCCTGATATTACTTTTAAACCTTTGCCCCTCTAATTTAAAACTATGTCATCTTGTAGCAGTTTTTCTTCTTTTAAATATTCTCTCCTCTTTTACCGTGATGATTCCCTTTATGCATTTAAAAGTTTCTATCATATCCCCTCTGTCTCTTCTTACTTCCAAGCTATACATGTTAAGGTCCTTTAACCTTTCCTGGTAAGTTTTGTCCTGCAATCCATGTACTAGTTTAGTAGCTCTTCTCTGAATATCCTTCTGTAGATATGGTCTCCAGTACTGCACACAATACTCCCAATGAGGTCTCCCTAGTGCTCTGTAGAGCGGCACGAGCACCTCCCTCTTTCTACTGTTAATGCCTCTCCCTATACACCCAAGCATTCTGCTGGCATTACCTGCTGCTCTATGACATTGTCTGCCCACCTTTAGGTCGTCTGATATAATGACCCCTAAATCCCTTTTCTCAGATACTGAGGTTAGTACTGTATCACTGATTTTATATTCTGCTCTTGGGTTTTTACGCCCCAGGTGCATTATCTTGCACTTATCGACATTAAATTTTAGTTGCCAGATTTTTGACCATTCCTCTAGTTTTCCTAAATCCTTTTCCACTTGGTGTATCCCTCCAGGAACATCAACCCTGTTACAAATCTTTGTGTCATCAGCATAAAGACACATCTTACCATTGAGGCCTTCTGCATTGTCGCTGATAAAGATATTAAACAATATGGGTCCCAGAACAGATCCCTGAGGTACCCCACTGGTAACAATACCATGGTCTGAATATACTCCATTGACTACAACCCTCTGTTTTCTGTCCTTCAGCCACTGCCTAATCCATTCAACAATATGTGAGCCCAAACTCAAAGACTGCAGTTTATTAATAAGCCTTCTATGTGGGACAGTATCAAAAGCCTTACTAAAGTCCAGATAAGCGATGTCTACTGCACCTCCGCCATCTATTATTTTAGTCACCCAATCAAAAAAGTCTATAAGATTAGTTTGACATGATCTCCCTGAAGTAAACACATGCTGTTTTTTATCAATCAACCCATGGGTTTTTAGATGTTCCACAATCCTCTCCTTGAGTATGGTTTCCATTAATTTCCCCACTATTGATGTCAGGCTTACTGGCCTATAGTTGCCCGATTCCTCTCTACTACCTTTCTTGTGAATTGGTACAACGTTTGCTAATTTCCAATCTTCTGAGACGACACCTGATACCAGTGATTGGTTAAATAAATCTGTTATTGGTTTTGCTAGTACACCTCTAAGCTCTTTTAATACCTTTGGGTGTATCCCATCAGGCCCCTGTGATTTATTTGTATTAATTTTGGACAGCTGACTTAGAACCTCTTCCTCTGTAAAGACACATGCATCAAAGGATTCATTAGTCTTCCTCCCTAACTGAGGTCCTTCTCCTTCATTTTCCTTTGTAAAAACTG
>JAKVIS010002445.1:0-22696 GCA_033119425.1 Bufotes viridis | reverse complement strand
AATGTCAGAGCAGCTTGATAATGTAGCTTATAAACCGAGTTACAGCTTATGCTAGCAAACGTATTTTTATAATATAATTAGCCTGCAGAGGGGGCGTTTCCTGCTCCTAGAGGCTCTGTGCGCGCCAACCCGCTGCCACGCCCCTTCTTTCCTGATTGACAGTGCCGGGCAGCGATCTCTCTGCTGCCTCCGGCACTGTCTCTTTATAAACTCCGCCAGGCACCAGCATCCTCAACTCAGCGTGCCTGCGCCGAATACAGAGCGGCGCCGCAGGCCTCGGGATTTCGCAGGGAGACAGTGCCGGAGGCAGCAGGGGATCGCTGCCCGGCACTGTCAATCAAGGAAAGAAGGGGCGTGGCAGCAGGTTGGCATCACGGGAGCCTCTAGGAGCAGGGCAACGCCCCTGCTCCTAGAGGCTAATTTACATATTATAAAAATACGTTTTTTTAGCATAAATATAACTCGGATTTACATAAAAACACATTATCAAGCTGCTCTGACATTAGCACATAGCTAATGTCAGACAGCTTATAATGTGTAAACCTGATGACAGAAACCCTTTAATATCCAACCCTAATGCCCTCCAAAATGCCAGGGGGTGTTAGGAAGGAGAAGGTGTAGGAGGAAAGCACACTGTCCTCTATGAGCCCCCCAACCCCTAATGCCCCCAAAATTCTCAGGACAGTGTGCTTTCTTCCTACTTCTCCCCATGGGCATTTTGGGGGCAGATTGAAGCATGTCCCACACTGTCCCCCTCCCTACCCCTCCTCTCTCTTGCTGCCTGGCCAAATTCCACCCTCACCTGAGTGTCAGACTGTCAGTATCTGACAATCTGACATACCAGTCTCTGCTGAGTCTGCTCTCTCAGTCTCAGGCAGCCAGGGCCAGGCACGGCAGCATGCCAGCATTCAGGAAGTTCAGGCCAGGAAGAAGAGCCGGCTGCAGAAAGAAAAGTGCCGAGCCGGCCCGCCGCGTGTCATGGGTGGGCGGGGACAAATAATGTGGGCGGTGTGAAATAATGTGGGCGGGGCCTTCTCTGCGCCCGGGCCCCCCAGTGCTGCGGGCCCCATAGCAGTGGCGTGGTCTGCCTCTATGGGCGGCACGCCACTGCTTGTATGTACGTCTTATGGTGCCCCTGCAATTCATTATATATAGGTGAAACAACTTGTGACTTAAAAACGTGTATGAAACAACATCGCTATTCTATTAAAAAGCAACGCAAGGATTTGGCAGCATCTAAACATTTTTTTGACAAAGAACATAATGAACGTGATTTGAAATGTATCTTAATTGATCAGGTCCCACAACCCGGATAGGAGTTAACCGATTAAAACTTTAAAAATACATTAGTCTTAATTTATTTTCATGCTCAATACGTTGAGATCTAATGTATTAAATGAGTATTCGATTACTTGGATTTTTATATTATATGCACATATTGCAATATGCTTTTCTGCTATATGATCCCACCTTATTAAGAATATTTAAAAATATTTCTGTTTTTAGATAACCTGGATGGGGGATTGAGGCCTTGCCCAGTGATGCTGGTGATTTATATACTTCATTATAGCGTCTGGCGTGATAATGAACATACTATACTTTAATCAAGATCTCAGCGTTATGACTGTTTTTTAATGTAGTGGCTGGACCGATTTTTTAGACTGTTAGGATGAAGCAAACATAATGTGATTATCCCTTTCTGCGCTTATAAAATATATATACTTATACATGGGCTGCTTTTCTTCTGACTGAACTTAAAAACACATTTTTGAATAATATTATACAGAGGGGGCGCAAACTGCTAACCCCACTGTGAGTCAATGCGATGCCGAGTTGGCTGGAGTCCGCTTGAAGGCAGCACTTCACATACTCCATAGCGTTGTTGTCTGTTGCGGCTATCAGACTACTATACTCTTTTACTCAATCGCGATGACAATCACTATGTTACTCCTATGGATTTTTCTGAATGAGTCACCCGTGCATGTATCCGATCATGTGATTAGTCACATGATGATGATGACGACACACTGTCATGCGCAGTGTGCCACCTATAGGCCAAGTTGGAATGCCGACAGCGCTACATGCTAAGCCGCACATGGGTGGAAGCCTCGTTCCTCCCCATCCTGGTTTGCACGATTTCACACACCTTAAGTATAATAACTATAATTACCTATTAAGGAATTTTACCCATTTTAATTTTATTATGAACAATGGTGACATTTTATTGTATATAAATTATGAGATATTTCATCACACGATTGCTAATACTATTTTCAGATTGTGAATTGAATATATTAATGATTCAGAATTTTTTACATTTTTTTAATTATAATTTTTAAGGTAAATGTGAAGTTACTCCATAAATGTGCTTTGTATATTTTTCTTGAGAACGGTCCCAGCAAGCGGACTGAAACGTTGCATGGGTGAATAAAGGACCACACAGTTTATCACCTAACGGATGTGCTGCGTTTTCTTCTTTATTTTATATATATCTCACGTACACTAGCAGATGGTGCACGCTTCATGCGAGTTTCATAAAATTTATCTCTTTCATGTTTCAAAAGGGTCAGAAAATTCAATCCAAAAATGGCTAATGGTCTCTAAGTTGACAAAGATGACCCATAACTTGAACAAAATTAAATTTAATATAAATCTTATGCTTCTGCTGGATACCCCTTGAATTTCTTTACAATTAAATGGGTGAGACGCCACCCTCTGCCTTGCAGGACACCCTCACCCCATTTCTCGTGTGAGGGAGGTCACAGTTCTGTAATTTCTGTGTTCTATTTGATAATGTCCATCATTGATTCATTTTTTGTGTGGCTATCATAACGGTTACATAATTCCGGGCCAAGTTTTAGCAAACAGTATTTTCCTTCCTGGCTAAGAAATAGTCGGTACTTTTCTCATAATGATAATCTTACCTCCAAGCTCTCTGCATGTCCGAGTTGTAAATAAAACAGGCATAAAATAATGGGCAATTAGCTATGTGTTTGGCTTGGTCTGATGTTTCCTTTGAATCTGCATGAGGTGTGAGATGATCTCAGCAGGGGGTGATTAGGGTCTGTGTTCTTCATAGGCTACAGGAGCGGCAATGGACGTCCTCCTTCCTGGCTGAAGATTCATAATTTACACTAACAGTTAAACGGATTGTCCTCATAAGGCCCTATTCAGACGTCCCGCAGAATAGATCCGCATCCCATCCGCAATTTTGCAGAAGGGTAGCAGACCCATTCATTTCCAAGGGCAGGAATGGATGAGGACAGTACACTATGTGATGACCACATCCGCATTTACGCATCCGTGTTTCCGCATCCGTGCTTCCGTTTCTGCAAAAGAATAGAACATGTCCTATTCTTGTCGGCAATTGTGACAAGAAAAGGCATTCTCTATATAGTGCCAGCAATGATGCGGTCGGGCAAAATGTGGAATGCACATTGCAGCCGTCCGTGCTTTATGGATCCGTGTTCCGTAGCTCCGCAAACACACTCACGGACGTGTGAATTAGGCCTAATACATGTAATCATTGAAACCGGATAGGACGTTACATTGCGCCACACCTAACTCATAGCATAACGCTGTGTAGTTGTGACATCCTGCGTGGTACAACAGTATATAATGAAATGAAATTTCTTTAAACCTGTGATCAGTGTTTATGGAAAAAGGGGATAGGACCTGAGAGATTCTATTAACTGAAAAGGCTAATTTAACATGTGTATGGCTGTCAGGCTTGATTGGCTATTATACTATTTAATTTTTCTTTTTGTATACATCATGATACTACGCCTTTGGCCTAGTTCACCCAACATTGTTTTTTTTTGCAGGTGTACAAAATGCATCCGTATGTCTTCCGTATCAGCTGCGCTTTTTGCTGAACCATCTATTGAAAATTTTATGCCCAGCACCATTTTTACTATGTAATTACTGTATACTGTATATGCCATACGGAAAAGGGAACGGAAAACGGAAAGGAAACTGAAACACAATGGAACTCAAATACGCAACAAAGGATCCGTGAAAACCGGACCTAAAAACAATGAAACTGACATACGGTCGTGTGAACTAGGGCCTTAGAGAGCATAGAACACCGCAACAATTCTTTCCTGTTAGCAAGTCGACTTAATTTCAAGTTGCATTGCAATCAATGTTTTTGTTTTTTACTATTTGAGGATCAATACATAACTACATAAATAAATACATAAGGTCAATTTTAAATATATAAGGAATGATTTGCTACATTTATAATGTTAGACAAAGTAAACATTTATAAAAATTTAGAAATAATCAATTCCGTAAGAGAACTTATACATTACTTAGTGTTGTTGATGTAATGTCAACATTGTAACAGAACATTTATTGTCTCTCTTCTACGTGATCCCACTGACATGTCGCCGCATATGGTCGCACTCAATTGTTCACTATGACTATTTTCTTGTGCGGGTGGTCATGTGTCTGGCACAATTCAAAACAAATCATGCGTACTGTGGTGCTCTTAGCAGCACACGTAATGGGTCAGGTCCAATCATACACTTTATCCTACATACATACATTTAATGTTAAAATATTAAGTACCAAGTATTATTAAGTAATGTGATCATGTCATCTAAATATGTGAACAATTAGTGCTATTACTGAAAATTAGTTGATTTAAGGTCACAGTTATTACATAACTGTGTATTTTAATAGAATGTGTGTGTTGGGTAGCAATGTGTTATTGGCCATCTGAGGAGAGGTGTAACTGTGTAGTGAAGTGACGGTACGGTATGGGGTGTACAGCTAGTTCGCTCCATGTGGTGCACCCTGGGTTACGCTAAATGAACCAGCAAAATCGGAAATACTGGAGGTCAAAGATAGTGTGTGTGTGTGTGTGTATGTGTGTGGTTGTGGGGAGGTGGGGGGAAAATTAATAGAGAGGGGAGTAAGGTGTTAGAGGGTAAAACTTGGTGGTTTATTTTGTGTTGGTTTTATAAGATGTGGGGTATACATTGTGTAAGCACGTAAATGAAGGGGCAATGTGCATAATATTGATATTTGTCTACTATCCATACATACATGTTACATACATTGTATGGTGATGTAACAACTATAATTTGTGCCATAAACATTAATCATTTTACAGCCAATGACTTAGCTATACTTCCGTGGCTCAATTCTGATACCGTCAGTAATACCGCTGGTGTACATTTAACCTATAAGATGCATTGGTCACTTGTTAACTATAACAGTATAACCCGTTCAATTGTCAACTGTAACAAACCAATATTTTAGAAAATTTATGCAATAGTGTATAATTTGCAAAACTACTATTATAATAGCTTTTCAATTGTGATATCCAGAAATATTCCCTGGCGAACATAGCTAGTTCGCGTTATGTTCGGTCCACCCCCTATACATCATCATTAACCTCTTAAGGACGCAGGGCGTACATGTATGCCCTAGCGTCCTGGTACTTAAGGACTCAGGGCACATGTACGCCCTGAGAAGTTCCGATCATCGCAGCGCTGCGGGTGGTGATCGGAACAGGATGCCTGCTGAAATCATTCAGCAGGCATCCTGTGACAATGCCGAGGGGGGTCCTGTGACCCCCCGTGTCGGCAATCGCAACAAACCGCAGGTCAATTCAGACCTGCAGTTTGTTGCGCTATCTGTAGTCTCTGATCCCCGCGGAGACTACAGACCGCATAGAGACTCAAAATCTGCCCCAATTGTGGGCTTGTGATTGTGGGCGGTGTTGCGGGTGGCGGCGCGGATTGCGATCCCCCGCCCGCCTCCTTTCAATCGATTTCCCTGGTGTCTAGTGGGTATAGCAGGGGTCAGCACATTGCTGACCCCCTGTTATAAACTGCTGACATCTGTGCTGCAGATGTCAGCAGTTTAACCCCTTCTATACTGCGGTCCGTACGGACCACGGTATAGAAGGTGTTAACATGGAGGAGCTCCCTCTCTCTCCCATCGGGGGCTGCCGCATCTTGCAGCCCTCCCGACGGGATAGGATGGTAGAAGGAGGGAGCTCACCTTCTTCTCATCACCCGCTGCTCTGTAATGGCAGCGGGTGATGGTCACCATGGCAGCAGGACGCTTTCAGAAGCGTCCTGCTTGCCATGGTAGTAGTAGCTCTGGTCAGACTTCTGCTAAAGGCAGAAGTCTGACCAGACTGTAAAAAGTAAAGAATACAGTGCAGTACACTATATAGTGTACTGTTCTGTATTATATAGACACCAGATCCACTGGATCTACAAGAACCAAGTGGGTCTGGGTCAAAAAATGTCAAAAAGTGAAAAAAAAATAAGAAAAATACATATCACTGAATAAAAATTAAAAAAAACAAATAAACTACACATATTAGGTATCGCCACGTCCGTAAAAATCTCCTTTATAAAAATATCACGTGACCTAACCCCTCACGCAAATACCGTAAAAAAAACACAAAAATGGTGTAAAAGCCATTTTTGTCACCTTGCATCACAAAAAGTGTAATACCAAGTGATCAAAAAGGCGTATGCCTCCCAAAATAGTACCAATAAAACCGCCATCTCATCCCGCAAAAAATGAGTCCTTATATAGGACAATCGCCCAAAAAAATAAAAAAATATGGCTCTCAGACTATGGAGACACTAAAACATAATTTTTTTTTCTAAAATGCTATTATTGTGTTAAAGTAAAATAAATAAATAAAAAGTATACATATTATGTATTGCCGCGTCCGTAAAAACCTGCTCTATAAAAATATCACATTATCTAACCCCTCAGGTAAATACTGTCAAAAAAATAAAATAAAAACAATGTAAAAAAAAAACATTTTTGTCACCTCACATCTCAAAAACTGTAATAGCAAGCGATCAATAAATATAGTGCCAATCAAACCGTCATCTCATCCCGCAAAAAATGATACCCCACATAGGACAATCACCCCCAAAAAAAAAAAAAATAGGGCTCTCAGACTATGGAGACACTAAAACATGATTTGTTTTGTTTTAAAAAAATGATAATATTGTGTAAAACTTAAATAAATAAATAAAAAGTATACATATTTGGTATCGGCGCGTCCGTCACAACCTGCTCTATAAAAATAACACATGACCAAAACCCTCAGGTGAACACAACAAAAAAAATATATAAAATACGGTGTCAAGAGCCATTTTTGTCACCTTAAATCACAAAAAGTGTAATAGCAGGCGACCAAAATGTCATATGCACCCCAAGATAGTTCCAATCAAACCGACATCTCATCCCGCAAAAAATGAGCCCCTACATAAGACAGTTGCCCAAAAAATAAAAAAAATATATGGCTTTCAGAATGTGAAGACACTAAAAAAATTATTTTCTTTCAAAAATGCTGTATTATGTAAAACTGAAACAAAACCCCCCAAAAAGTAGCCATATTTGGTATTGCCGCGTCCGTAGCAACCTGCTCTATATAAATAGCACACAATCTAACCTGTCAGTTCAACGATGTAAATAACAAAACATAAAAACGGTCCGAAAATAGCTATTTTTTTGCAAATTTTCCATTTTAATCAATTTTTCCAGTAAAAAAACAAGGGTTAACAGCCAAACAAAACTCAATATATATTGCCGCGATTCTCTAGTTTGCAGAAACACCCCATATGTGGTCGTAAACTGCTGTATGGCCAGACGGCAGGGCGTAGAAGGAAGGGAACGCCATATGGTTTTTGGAAGGCAGATTTTGCTGGACTGGTTATTTGACACCATGTCCCATTTGAAGCCCCCCTGATGCACCCCTACAGTAGAAACTCCAAAAAAGTGACCCCATTTTGGAAAGTACGGGATAAGGTGGCAGTTTTGTTTGTATTATTTTAGGGCAAATATGATTTTGGTTGCTCTATATTACACTTTTTTTGAGGCAAGGTAACAAAAAATTGAAATTCCGAAATTTGATCTCCATTTGTCAATAACTCTAGTGGAACACCTAAAGGGTTAACAAAGTTTGTAAAATCAGTTTTGAATACCTTGAGGGGTGTAGTTTCTTAGATGGAGTCACTTTTTTGGAGATTCTACTCTAGGGGTGCATCTGGGGGCTTCAAATGGGACATGGTGTCAAAAATCCAGTCCAGCAAAATCCGCCTTCCAAAAACCATATGGCGTTCCCTTACTTCTGTGCCCTGCCGTTTGGCCATACAGCAGTTTACGACCACATATGGGGTGTTTCTGAAACTACAGAATCGGGGCAATAAAAATTGAGTTGTGTTTGGCTGTTAACCCTTGCTTTGTTACTGGAAAAAATGGATTCAAACGGAAAATTTTTCAAAAATCAAAATTCTGAAATTTTATCTCCATTTGCCATTAACTCTTGTGGAAAACCTAAAGGGTTAATGATGTTTGTAAAATCAGTTTTGAAAACCTTGAGGGGTGTAGTTTCTAGAATGGGGTCATTTTTGGATGGTTTCTATTATGTAAGCCTCACAAAGTGACTTCAGACCTGAACTGGTCCCTAAAAAGTGGGTTTTTGAAAATTTCTGAAAAATTTCAAGATTTGCTTCTAAACTTCTAAGCCTTGTAACGTCCCCAAAAAATAAAATGGCATTCCCAAAATGATAGATACATGAAGTAGACATATGGGGAATGTAAATCAATAACTTTTTTGGGCGGTATTACTGTGTATTATAGAAGTAGAGAAATTGAAACTTTCAAAATTTTTGGTAAATTTGATATTTTTTTATAAATAAAAATGAAATTTTTCGACTTAATTTTACCAGTGTCATGAAGTACAATATGTGACGAAAAAACAATCTCGGAATGGCCTGGATAAGAAACAGCGTTTTAAAGTTATCACCACATAAAGTGACAGTGGTCAGATTTGCAAAAAATGGCCAAGTCCTTTAGGTGAAATAGGGCTGAGTCTTTAAGGGGTTAAGCAAACTTTGATCCTGTGACTCAGTCAGCAGACACATTCCAGCCAATCAGCATACCCTCCATCCAAAACCCTCCCACCTCCTATTTAAAAACAAGTATGGCGTCCATCTTAGATTCATTCTGAAGCTGAAGTGTTAGTTAGAGCAGGGAGAGTGCTGCTGCTGAATTAATAGGGAAAGCATTAGCTAGGCCTGTGTTCTGTGTCCACTCCAGTCCTCAAAGACTCATCTGCTGTAAGTACAGCGTCCTCACAGCACCCCAAAAGCACTTTTTAGTTGCCTGCCCGTGTGTGAGAGCGAGACTGCAAGCCCACAGACTGTACTGTGTGCACAACAGTCATATAGGGTGTCACATTACGTTTCATTTAAAAATCAATTTTTATTTTAGCCGTAATATACTCGCAGTTTTAAGACAGTGAAAGTCTGCAGGTTCATAGACCGTACTGTGTGTACACCACTCATATAGAGTGTCACTGTAGGCTACCTTGCGGGGTCAGGGGGACCAGGGCATGCTGGGTGTTGTGGTGCAGTGCGTCACCTACCTGAGAGGTATGCTTCTAATGGACTTATGGATCCCTTCCGTCTTCTGCTCAAGATGGTGGTTTCAGTGTTTAGCAGCTGCAGCACTCCCCTGCTAGCGGGAATAATTGAAGACCAGGCGATTCAGTTAAATTGTCAATGTCTTTACTTAAAGGGTTGCAAAACGTTTCTCAACCTCAAGCAGATTCCTCTGCCGGCCACACACTTAACCAGGGAACAATCACGTCTTTATCATAGCAGACCTTTTCCAGTGAACGGTACACCAACGGGCCATCAATGCAGGACATGGGTAGCATACCTCCTGATCCCTGCGCCCTTCTTGTGTTTCTCCTCACTAAGGCTCTGCTCTGCGTCCTCAGCCCCGTCTGGCTGGTATCCAGTGATTCTTTTCCTTCCCTGCTCCGTTTCTCAGTCTCTCAGCCCGGCCTAAGGGTATTATTCCACTTGGCCCTTGGAACTGGCGTCCTCCTATCTCAGGTTGTCTATATTCACCTCCAGGCAGGACCCTTCCGGCTGTTTCCTCAACTGCACACCCTTCCCAGGTCATAGACCCAGGTCTCCCTGGCTTCACCAGGCTCAGAGGCCTGAACTTCTCTGCAACTACATCTTGACTCCACTCCACTGAACTGAAACTCCTCCTCCCCTCACTAAGCCTTTTTTACCTATCCTAGGGGTCCCTATAGTGGCCAACTCTCCTCACTACACCCCTACCGGCTTGCAGGGATCAAGAGACATGACAATTCACATTTTTATAACAATTCAGCAATAACAGTTAAATAAAATGTTCCCTTCTGGCACCACTTTCCCAAATAACAGACGCTCCCCTCTTTAACCCTCCCATACATCTGTACCCCTATTACATTTCCCCACCGCTTAAATTGAGCACGTCCCCGTGCTCACTAGCTCTACCTATCAGGGACCTGTAAATAAAAAGTTAGCAGGCATATATACGCATATACCCAACAACGCATAACATCTGCTCTCAAACTTTTCACATCCGGATACACTGGCAAGGGATAAAGTTCAATGACAGTGGCGGCGTCCTCTTCTCACAGGAAACAGGACTGGAACACGGCGTTGTCCCGGCACTGCGTACGCCAGGATAGTCCTTTATACATACAACAGTCCTCATATTATATAAATATAAAACACAGAGGTCCACACCTGAAAGTCCACCTCTGGGCACCTTTACCTTAAAACAGTTGCAAACACCGTATGTCAGCAGCATTTATCTACAACAATGCAGAGTTCTAACAATACCTGGGGCACGTTATCCTGGCGAACTCTGCGGTCCCTGTAAAAGCGTTGACATACGCAGATCCCTGTCAACCTGAAATGGGGGTTAAAACAGGGAAATAAAGTGCAACTAGCACAACTGGGACATCACAACAGGATCCTGCAATCGAACAACAGTTCAGGCTGGGAGCAGTGGTACTCCTGGGGCAGTTCCTCAACAACGCTGCCACCGGCCGTGGGGGAACTGGCAGATAGCTTCCACCAGCCTGGCAAACACATGGCTCCTGTTAAGCAACAAGTTTAGACACCTTCCGTCTCTCACAAGTGCGTGTCGTACTCCTCCGGCTCGCTATCCGAGGAGTCATTCTTGCGGGGAACCAACAATTGCTCTGGGCGAGCCGGCCACAGTGGAAACCGTCGGCAGTGACGATTTTCAAAGGCCGCCACGGTATTGCCTGGGCCTCCTCGACAGACCTGGGAAAGGCCTCAACCGGGTCTCATCACTGCCAGGGACCCTCTCCACCCAATATACTGGCTGCCTGTGGGCTGGTGTCGCTGTCTTACCCTTGGCAGGTAGCTCCGGTACCGCGAGCTTTCACCTCTTCAGGAACAGTCACCGTCGCTGCAGCCGCAGCCTCGGGACATCGCAGGACTCCGCTGCCACCTCCATCCAGGTGGCACCCGGGGTTGTTCCACAGACCATCTCCGGATCTCTCGAAGGACCACTCCACTCCTCAGCAAGAGGAGCACCAGGTGGGGCTTCTCCCACTCCGCCACCGCCAGCTCGGGTAGGCCCTCCATGAAGTCCTCCGTCTCACGGGACTCCGCCATCTTCTCTCGCTCTGCTCTCTCCACACGCAGGCACAGAAGACCACGCCTCCAGACAGATCCGCCCCCTAGGTACTCTGCAATAGGGCCGGCGGCATCTTCACAGGATTTCACTTCACTGGACAGGCACATTACACAGTCCCCTCCTCCTCCCTGGAGGAATTTGGCGGCAAAGTTTCGCGCCTCGGTAATCAGTGATGGCGCAGACAGAATTTCTTCAGCGCCGGCGGCCATCTTGGAAACACTTTTCTTCAATTCACTGACAGCAAGCCACTCCACCACAGTGCACTAATCACTCTGTAATGATCTAGTTCTTCACCCAGGCCAGCGCTACTCCACACAGCACTTCTGGGGCACTTTAGATACACTTCCTTTGCCCAACATTAAATAAAAGTCACAGTCACTACTCACACTGGGCAGAATGGTTCAAGGCATGGAGTTCACGTTTCCCTGCACCACAGAAACGCGTGGATCCTGCCGACTACGCCAAGTTGTAAGCTACCTGCGGGGTCAGGGGGGACCAGGGCATGCTGGGTGTTGTGGTGCAGTGCGTCACCCACCTGAGAGGTATGCTTCTAATGGACTTATGGATCCCTTCCATCTTCTGCTCAAGATGGTGGTTTCAGTGTTCAGGGAAAGCATTAGCTAGGCCTGTGTTCTGTGTCCACTCCAGTCCTCAAAGACTCATCTGCTGTAAGTACAGCGTCCTCACAGCACCCCAAAAAGCACTTTTTAGTTGCCTGCCCGTGTGTGAGAGCGAGACTGCAAGCCCACAGACTGTACTGTGTGCACAACAGTCATATAGGGTGTCACATTACGTTTCATTTATAAAATCAATTTTTATTTTAGCCGTAATATACTCGCAGTTTTAAGACAGTGAAAGTCTGCAGGTTCATAGACCGTACTGTGTGTACACCACTCATATAGAGTGTCACTGTAGGCTACCTTGCGGGGTCAGGGGGGACCAGGGCATGCTGGGTGTTGTGGTGCAGTGCGTCACCTACCTGAGAGGTATGCTTCTAATGGACTTATGGATCCCTTCCGTCTTCTGCTCAAGATGGTGGTTTCAGTGTTTAGCAGCTGCAGCACTCCCCTGCTAGCGGGAATAATTGAAGACCAGGCGATTAAGTTAAATTGTCAATGTCTTTACTTAAAGGGTTGCAAAACGTTTCTCAACCTCAAGCAGATTCCTCTGCCGGCCACACACTTAACCAGGGAACAATCACGTCTTTATCATAGCAGACCTTTTCCAGTGAACGGTACACCAACGGGCCATCAATGCAGGACATGGGTAGCATACCTCCTGATCCCTGCGCCCTTCTTGTGTTTCTCCTCACTAAGGCTCTGCTCTGCGTCCTCAGCCCCGTCTGGCTGGTATCCAGTGATTCTTTTCCTTCCCTGCTCCGTTTCTCAGTCTCTCAGCCCGGCCTAAGGGTATTATTCCACTTGGCCCTTGGAACTGGCGTCCTCCTATCTCAGGTTGTCTATATTCACCTCCAGGCAGGACCCTTCCGGCTGTTTCCTCAACTGCACACCCTTCCCCAGGTCATAGACCCAGGTCTCCCTGGCTTCACCAGGCTCAGAGGCCTGAACTTCTCTGCAACTACATCTTGACTCCACTCCACTGAACTGAAACTCCTCCTCCCCTCACTAAGCCTTTTTACCTATCCTAGGGGTCCCTATAGTGGCCAACTCTCCTCACTACACCCCTACCGGCTTGCAGGGATCAAGAGACATGACAATTCACATTTTTATAACAATTCAGCAATAACAGTTAAATAAAATGTTCCCTTCTCGCACCACTTTCCCAAATAACAGACGCTCCCTCTTTAACCCTCCCATACATCTGTACCCTATTACATTTCCCCACCGCTTAAATTGAGCACGTCCCGTGCTCACTAGCTCTACCTATCAGGGACCTGTAAATAAAAAGTTAGCAGGCATATATACGCATATACCCAACAACGCATAACATCTGCTCTCAAACTTTTCACATCCGGATACACTGGCAAGGGATAAAGTTCAATGACAGGGGCGGCGTCCTCTTCTCACAGGAAACAGGTCTGGAACACGGCGTTGTCCCGGCACTGCGTACGCCAGGATAGTCCTTTATACATACAACAGTCCTCATATTATATAAATATAAAACACAGAGGTCCACACCTGAAAGTCCACCTCTGGGCACCTTTACCTGTAAAACAGTTGCAAACACCGTATGTCAGCAGCATTTATCTACAACAATGCAGAGTTCTAACAATACCTGGGGCACGTTATCCTGGCGAACTCTGCGGTCCCTGTAAAACGTTGACATACGCAGATCCCTGTCAACCTGAAATGGGGGTTAAAACAGGGAAATAAAGTGCAACTAGCACAACTGGGACATCACAACAGGATCCTGCAATCGAACAACAGTTCAGGCTGGGAGCAGTGGTACTCCTGGGGCAGTTCCTCAACAACGCTGCCACCGGCCGTGGGGAACTGGCAGATAGCTTCCACCAGCCTGGCAAACACATGGCTCCTGTTAAGCAACAAGTTTAGACACCTTCCGTCTCTCACAAGTGCGTGTCGTACTCCTCCGGCTCGCTATCCGAGGAGTCATTCTTGCGGGGAACCAACAATTGCTCTGGGCGAGCCGGCCACAATTGGAAACCGTCGGCAGTGACGATTTTCAAAGGCCGCCACGGTATTGCCTGGGCCTCCTCGACAGACCTGGGAAAGGCCTCAACCGGGTCTCATCACTGCCAGGGACCCTCTCCACCCAATATACTGGCTGCCTGTGGGCTGGTGTCGCTGTCTTACCCTTGGCAGGTAGCTCCGGTACCGCGAGCTTTCACCTCTTCAGGAACAGTCACCGTCGCTGCAGCCGCAGCCTCGGGACATCGCAGGACTCCGCTGCCACCTCCATCCAGGTGGCACCCGGGGTTGTTCCACAGACCATCTCCGGATCTCTCGAAGGACCACTCCACTCCTCAGCAAGAGGAGCACCAGGTGGGGCTTCTCCCCACTCCGCCACCGCCAGCTCGGGTAGGCCCTCCATGAAGTCCTCCGTCTCACGGGACTCCGCCATCTTCTCTCGCTCTGCTCTCTCCACACGCAGGCACAGAAGACCACGCCTCCAGACAGATCCGCCCCTAGGTACTCTGCAATAGGGCCGACGGCATCTTCACAGGATTTCACTTCACTGGACAGGCACATTACACAGTCCCCTCCTCCTCCCTGGAGGAATTTGGCGGCAAAGTTTCGCGCCTCGGTAATCAGTGATGGCGCAGACAGAATTTCTTCAGCGCCGGCGGTCATCTTGGAAACACTTTTCTTCAATTCACTGACAGCAAGCCACTCCACCACAGTGCACTAATCACTCTGTAATGATCTAGTTCTTCACCCAGGCCAGCGCTACTCCACACAGCACTTCTGGGGCACTTTAGATACACTTCCTTTGCCCAACATTAAATAAAAGTCACAGTCACTACTCACACTGGGCAGAATGGTTCAAGGCATGGAGTTCACGTTTCCCTGCACCACAGAAACGCGTGGATCCTGCCGACTACGCCAAGTTGTAAGCTACCTCGCGGGGTCAGGGGGACCAGGGCATGCTGGGTGTTGTGGTGCAGTGCGTCACCCACCTGAGAGGTATGCTTCTAATGGACTTATGGATCCCTTCCGTCTTCTGCTCAAGATGGTGGTTTCAGTGTTCAGGGAAAGCATTAGCTAGGCCTGTGTTCTGTGTCCACTCAGTCCTCAAAGACTCATCTGCTGTAAGTACAGCGTCCTCACAGCACCCCAAAAGCACTTTTAGTTGCCTGCCCGTGTGTGAGAGCGAGACTGCAAGCCCACAGACTGTACTGTGTGCACAACAGTCATATAGGGTGTCACATTACGTTTCATTTAAAAATCAATTTTTATTTTAGCCGTAATATACTCGCAGTTTTAAGACAGTGAAAGTCTGCAGGTTCATAGACCGTACTGTGTGTACACCACTCATATAGAGTGTCACTGTAGGCTACCTTGCGGGGTCAGGGGGACCAGGGCATGCTGGGTGTTGTGGTGCAGTGCGTCACCTACCTGAGAGGTATGCTTCTAATGGACTTATGGATCCCTTCCGTCTTCTGCTCAAGATGGTGGTTTCAGTGTTTAGCAGCTGCAGCACTCCCTGCTAGCGGGAATAATTGAAGACCAGGCGATTCAGTTAAATTGTCAATGTCTTTACTTAAAGGGTTGCAAAACGTTTCTCAACCTCAAGCAGATTCCTCTGCCGGCCACACACTTAACCAGGGAACAATCACGTCTTTATCATAGCAGACCTTTTCCAGTGAACGGTACACCAACGGGCCATCAATGCAGGACATGGGTAGCATACCTTCTGATCCCTGCGCCCTTCTTGTGTTTCTCCCCACTAAGGCTCTGCTCTGCGTCCTCAGCCCCGTCTGGCTGGTATCCAGTGATTCTTTTCCTTCCCTGCTCCGTTTCTCAGTCTCTCAGCCCGGCCTAAGGGTATTATTCCACTTGGCCCTTGGAACTGGCGTCCTCCTATCTCAGGTTGTCTATATTCACCTCCAGGCAGGACCCTTCCGGCTGTTTCCTCAACTGCACACCCTTCCCCAGGTCATAGACCCAGGTCTCCCTGGCTTCACCAGGCTCAGAGGCCTGAACTTCTCTGCAACTACATCTTAACTCCACTCCACTGAACTGAAACTCCTCCTCCCCTCACTAAGCCTTTTTTACCTATCCTAGGGGTCCCTCTAGTGGCCAACTCTCCTCACTACACCCCTACCGGCTTGCAGGGATCAAGAGACATGACAATTCACATTTTTATAACAATTCAGCAATAACAGTTAAATAACATGTTCCCTTCTCGCACTACTTTCCCAAATAACGGACGCTCCCCTCTTTAACCCTCCCATACATCTGTACCCCTATTACATCACAGTACCTTTCAGATCAAAAATCTATTTATTTATTCTCTGTACTAAACATAATTGCAGTTTGAAGCCACTAGTTACTGTCAGGCCTACAGACTGTTCTGTGTACACTGGCGAGCCCAACACTCATACCGTAACAGGGTGTCATAAATTTACCTTGCATATAAAAACAAGGACAATTTTTTTTTTTCTGTAATAAATATAATGTAATGTTAAACCTTTAATCTAAGGTTACTTGACCGCCAGTGTGTGTCTCATGCCCACTTCCACAAACTGTAGTGTGCCTACTGCCAGTGCCCAGCACTCATACTGGGTGGTACAGTACCTAGCAAGCGTAGTACCACTTGTCTAAAAAAATTACAAGCAGGGGCCGTCGTGGTCGTGGTGCTGTGATTTCCCCAGACCCTGGAATAATGCCCAGTGTTCAGAGACCATGTACCCTGAACCAGAAAAATTCTGAGGACATAGTTGACTGGCTTAGACAGGACACACAATCTTCAACAGCTTCCGCTAAGAACATTGACGCACCATCCTCCTCCAGCTCATCTTCTGTCACCTGCTCTCAAGTTACCACGCACCCGCCCGCCGCCACCATCACCACCACTACCACCACAGCCACCACAGCCACTTCACTTGATCCGTCTGAGGAGTTAGTTACACATCAGTTGGATGCAATTAGTGATGCGCAACCATTATTGCCAGATGATGTAGATTACAGGGATATGTCTCCAGTCAGTCAGGATTACACATGGACGTACAGTGTGATGATGATGATGTTGTACCCGCTGCTTCCTTTGCTGAAGTGTCAGATATAAGTGAAGCGGTTGATGATGATGATGTGTCCACAGCATGTATCGGCACCTGGGGTCAGCCAGACAGCACGCCAGTCAACGCATGCTGTTGCCACCACCAGAATGTCGCCATTGCAAAGCTCAGCAGTGTGGCATTTTTGTGTGTCTACATGTGATAACAGCAATGCCATTTCCAACCTGTGCCAAAAGAAAATGATTTGTGTGAAGTACAACACCCACCTAGGTACAATGATCTCACATCACGAACGCCAATGTGAATAACACATGCGTACAAGCAGCACACAAACTCAAAGCCACCATCCTCCTCCTGGTCCAGCATCTTCAGCCACGTCAACCACTGCTGTCCTCCTTGCCCCCTCTCAACCACCAGCCACTACGCCTCTCACCTTCAACAGTTCCATCTCATCTGCCCACAGCCCGATGTCTGTCAAGGAAATGTTTGAGCGTAAGAAGCCAATGTCACAGAATCACCCCTTTCCCGGCGACTGACAGCTGGCTTGTCGGAACTGTGTTAGCCCGCCAGCTTTTACCATACAAGCTGGTAGTGGAGTCTGAGGCCTTAAATTTTTTTAGAACTTTTTGATAACTGTTTGTTGTTGTCTAAAATCCATTCAATACACGTCTTGATAGGGGACGTAACATGGATTAAACTGATAGGAATAGTACAAGTTAACACATCGCTCATACCGTGTGGCAGAGTATATTGCACGGCGCATGCGCAGTGCCCCAAATTTGAAGTAACAAGAAGGACGCACACAGCTAATTCGCATTTCAGCAAGGAGTTTGTCCACTTTTGAGAACTGTTTGCGGTTGTATAAATTCCATTCAATACACGTCCTGATAGTGGACGTAACAGGGATTAAACTGATGAGAATAGTACTACAGCAAACACTACTAATATCGGGTTTGACAGTAAATTGCACGGAGCAGACGCAGTGAGCGTGGATTCAAACAAAGGGGAGGGAGACCATTTTTATTTTTTCCCCAATTTATACCCATTTATAATCCTTTTCACGCTTACCTCTACGTCATATGCTATATTGAATGGTGGCATTGGAAATTACCACTTCTGAAAATAACAAGCCCTCTGATGGCTATGTAAACCGATAAATAAAAAAGTATTGGCTCAGGGAACGCAGGTCGCGCCAAAATAAAAAAATTGAAAACCACTTGTCCTAAAGTGTTTAATAATGTTAATTTTTAAAATAAATCTGATTACAACGTGTTGTATTATTGGTACCTGAAAAATACAATATGGTGTTCTAGGATAACAAAAGTAGCATTCGTAATCCGATTAATAATATTAAGTAATATCGAATTATGAATAATTTTTTTATTTTTATTTTATTTATGCTGGTATAGTCATTTGTTCATTTAATTTTCAGTTGTCCAGAATTAACCAAACAATACTGAGAATCCTGCTTTATTTTATTAATTCTACATTCGAACAGTGAGTTAACTTTCCAAATCGTACCCCACACTAATTATAAATCGCTTTAGAATATAACTTTAAGCTGTCTATTAGTCAGTTTCAGTATAGATTTGATTATAGAAAAAGTTTCATTCGTATGCGATTATAACTTAGAAGAAATACACTGAACTTTAATAAGATTCCCGTCTTATTGCGAAAATACGTAATTTGCATAATCGTGTGCGTGTGTCCGGACGTCGGTGCGTTGAAATCGAAAGTAAACAGAGAAGCGAGACTGGAGATTTCGATTACTGTGTTGGTTTGGGTTGTGTAATAAAATGGCTAAGAGCAACTTTACAGAGGATGAACTGCAGTTTTTGATAACTGTAAGTAATTAAAGTGCATAATTAGTAACACACATCACAATCTGCAAAAAATCATTTCATGGCCTTTTTATGAATTTTTTGGCAAAATGTGCAGAACATATTTTTTATATCTTTTGAGACAGTGTTAACACTAATATCAATGTCCGAGTAATTTATACAAACAGCATAATTTTTTAATTATGTTTTTCTTTTGGTGTTAAGACATAACTTTATTTTGGTTGCTGTAACACGAAAAGGAAAAATCATTATTAAAACAAGCTGTGTCTCTAGATGAGCTTACGTTGACTGTAGTGTTAATAGAGCCTCAAAGGTCTGTAAAAATTAGGGTAAGGATGGGTTCACATTAGCTTAATGCATTCCGTTTTGGCTTTCCGTTATAACATGTTTATAACGGAAAATAACGAATGCCCAGATTGAATGCAAAACGTAAGCCTTTAGTGGCATTCCGTTTTGCATTCCGTCATAATAGAAGTCAATGTGAAATCATAACGGACCCATCTGGCTACCGTTATGCAAGACTGAAAATAAAGTCCCGCCAACCGGACTTTTTCTCCGTCTTGCATAACAGGATACAGACGGATCCGTTATGATTTCCAATAGACTTCTATTATAGCGGAAAGCAAAACGGAATGCCTCTAAAGGTTTCCATTTTGCATTACGTTATAATGCAAGTCTATGGGCTCCATAACGGATCCACCCTCCGTTATTATGGATTCAGTTATTTTCCGTTCTAACCATGTTATAACGGAAAATCCATAACGGAACCCAAAATGCTGGTGTAAACCCACCCTAAAGGCTTCTATAGACCTTTCAGACTCTATTACCACTGCTATCCACCAAAGGTCATCTTGAGAAACAGCATGTTTTAATTTTCTTTGCCTTTAGTTGTTTAAGAAATCAAATATTTTATGTTTGAAAACATACTGAAAAATTGTTTATTGCAAAATTTTCAAATTATCAAGGTGAATTTATGTTTACAGTAGTGTTAATAGAGTCAAAACGGTCTAGAAAAGCATTTAGCCTATTTTTACCAACCTTTGACACTCTATTAACACTACTAAAAAAATATAATTTATAGAAACAGCCTTTTTTAAAAATATGTTTTTGCTTTAGCTGTTAAAACATAACTTTAATTTCATTGCTGTAAAACCTATAGGAAAAATATTTTAAAAACATGCTGTGTCTCTAGGTGACCTTACGTTGACTGTAGTGTTAATAGAACCTCAAAGGTCTGTAAAAATAGGGACACTGCATCTATAGACCTTTCTGACTGTATTACCACTGCTATCCCCAGAAGGTCATCTTGAGAAAACGCAGGTTTATAATTTCTTTTCCTTTAGTTGTTCAAGCAATTTAAATTATGTTTGAACACCTACAGGATTTTTTTTTTTTTAAACTTCTTAATTATCTAGTTGACTTTATGTTTATAGTAGTGTTAACATAGTACGAACGGTCTATAAAAGCAGTTAACCAATTTTTAACGACCTTTGAGACTCTATTAACACTACTATCAACATAAGGTCATCTTGAGAAACAGCAGGCTTAAATAAAACCCTTTTTAGTATTATAGTAAATTGCAATCAAAGGAACGTTATGTGTTAATCTTCGGGTCCGAGGTATGAAAAAACGAACCAGAACTGTATATAAGTAAAAGTGTCCTCCTCCATCGGTAGGTGACATGAAGCCTGATTCGGTGCTATGGGACCATCTCCTCTGTCTGGGCGCCGGGGCCTGAATAAATAGAAGGTGTCCTTCTCCGTCGGTGGGTGACATGAATCCTTATTCTATGCTATGGGAGCGCTGTCCTCTCTCTGGGTGTCAGGGACCGAAATCAATAAAAGTGTCCTCCTCCATCGGTGGGTGACATGAAGCCTGATTCTCTGCTATGGGACCTCTCCCTCTGTCTGGGTGTTGGGGCCTGAATAAATAAAGTGTCCTTCTCCGTTGGTGGCTGACGTGAAGCTTGATTCTCTGCTATGGGACCTCTCCCCTCTGTCTGGGTGCTGGGGCCTGAATAAATAAAAGTGTCCTTCTCTGTTGGTGGGTGACACGAAGCCTGATTCTATGCTATGGGACTTCTCCCCTCTGTCTGGGTGCTGGGGCCTGAATAAATAAAAGTGTCCTTCTCCGTCGGTGGGTGAAATGAATCCTTATTCTATGCTATGTGACTTCTCCCTCTGTCTGTCTGAGTGCTGGGGCCTGAATAAATAAAAGTGTCCTCCTCCATCGGTGGGTGACATGAAGCCTGATTCTCTGCTATGGGACCCCTCTCCTCTGTCTCTGTGTCAGGGACCTAAATTAATAAAAGTGGCCTTCTCCATCGGTGGGTGACACGAAGCCTGATTCTCTGCTATGGGACCTCTCCCCTCTGTCTGGGTGCTAGTGCCTGAATAAATAAAAGTGGCCTTCTCCATCGGTGGGTGACATGAAGCCTGATTCTCTGCTATGGAACATCTCCCCTCTGTCTGGATGCTGGGGCCTGAATAAGTAAAAGTGTCCTTCTCCATTGGTGGGTGACATAAAGCCTGATTCTCTGCTATGGGACCTCTCTCCTCTGTCTGGGTGTCAGGGGCCTGAATAAGTAAAAGTGTCCTTCTCCATTGGTGCGGTACATGAAGCCTGATTCTCTGGTATGGAACTTCTTGACTCAATCTGGGTGCCAGTGGCCGAAATTAGTAAAAGTGGCCTTATCCATTGGTGTGTGACATGAAGCCTGATTCTCTGCTATGGGACCTCTCTCCTCTGTCTGGGTGTCAGTGGCCAAAATTAGTAAAAGTGGCCTTCTCCATTGGTGTGTGACATGAAGCCTATTTCTCTGCTATGCGACCTCTATCCAATTGATATTCCTTAATTTTTATTTCTTTTATTTTAATAAATTTCACTATCCACACTTGTGCAAAGTTCGGGTCACCATTGACTTCAATGAAGTCAGCGTTTTTGTTGTATGAGATTACTATAATAACTTAGAATTGTATTTCTGAACTTTAAAATTACATGCTTTAAATGTTATCTTGCAGGAAATGTTGGGGAAGGGATACGACCATATCCGTCTCACGAGAGAAGAAACACTCAATCGTGCGAAAATTGGCGTACTATCTGTGGAAAGAACATGGTTACACTCATACCAAAAACGCAATATTAAAAAAACGGTCTGATCTGAAAAGGCACTTCAATGGATCGGATCCTAGAGGTCCGAAATAAAGAGTTTCCTGGTACGCTTATTATTTAATGTTTCTATCTATGACGACAATTTTGGTAGTAATATGTTAAGTAATGAAAATAATTATTTTATCCCTTTGAATCGGATTAGTCAGTACAGTGTTGTCCAATCCATCGAACGGGTGCTAACGGGTACAATGTAAGCCATCCTTTTGGCCTTCGTGGGTCACATGCCTGAAGCTTTATTACACAGACAGATACAAATGGGGGTGGTAGAATGACTGGGGGTTTACACCATTGATAATCATGTGGCAACCAAGGACGGCCAAATGCTCTTTCCCTTAACGTGAGCCGCGCCCTGGCCAACAAAATAGCATACTTAAATCAGTTCCAAAGGCGCCAGGCCTCTTGGATGTCTACAACAGTATCGATCCCAAGAAATAGTTTGTAATGCACTGATGAGTGCTGCTTATTGTTCCTGGTCAGATAGTCTTTGAGTTCCTGTTCCATGGCATCCAAAAGGCTATGAGTA
>JAKVIS010002444.1:0-22817 GCA_033119425.1 Bufotes viridis | reverse complement strand
CCAAAATAGCAATGCCCTGAATCTGGTGTCCCAGCTGTTGCAGGCCAAGATTCATAGTGTCCACCAAAACATATATTTGTTCTGGGGTGAAATTCAATTGCCAAAATAGCAATACCCTGAATCTGGTGTCCCAGCTGTCGCAGGCCAAGATTCATAGATGTCCGCTAAAAACATATATTTTGTTCTGGGGTCAAATTCAATTGCCAAAATAGCAATATCCTGAATCTGGTGTCCCAGCTGTTGCAGGCCAAGATTCATAGTGTCCGCTAAAACATATATATTTTGTTCTGGGGTGAAATTCAATTGCCAAAATAGCAATACCCTGAATCTGGTGTCCCAGCTGTTGCTGGCCAAGATTCATAGTGTCCGCCAAAACATATATTTTGTTTTGGGGTGAGATTCAATTGCCAAAATAGTAATACCTTGAATCTGGTGTCCCAGCTGTTTCAGGCCAAGATTCATAGTGTCCGCCAAAACATATATTTTGTTCTGGGGTGAAATTCAATTGCCAAAATAGCAATACCATAAATCAGTGGTTTTCAGCTGTGGCTGGCAAAGTATAATAGTGTCCGCCAAAACATATATTTTGTTCTGGGGTGAAATTCAATTGCCAAAATAGCAATACCCTGAATCTGGTGTCCCAGCTGTTGCAGGCCAAGATTCATAGTGTCCGTCAAAACATATATTTTGTTCTGGGGTGAAATTCAATTGCCAAAATAGCAATACCATAAATCTGGTGGTTTCAGCTGTGGCAGGCCAAGATTCATAGTGTCCGCCAAAACATATATTTTGTTCTGGGGTGAAATTCAATTGCCAAAATAGCAATACCCTGAATCTGGTGTCCCAGCTGTTGCAGGCCAAGATTCATAGTGTCACTAAAAACATATATTTTGTTCTGGGGTGAAATTCAATTGCCAAAATAGCAATACCATAAATCTAGTGGTTTCAGCTGTGGCTGGCAAAATATAATAGTGTCCGCCAAAACATATATTTTGTTCTGGGGTGAAATTCAATTGCCAAAATAGCAATACCCTGAATCTGGTGTCCCAGCTGTTGCAGGCCAAGATTCATAGTGTCCGCCAAAACATATATTTTGTTTTGGGGTGAAATTCAATTGCCAAAATAGCAATACCCTGAATCTGGTGTCCCAGCTGTTGCAGGCCAAGATTCATAGTG
The DNA here is from genome assembly GCA_033119425.1 of Bufotes viridis. NCBI lineage: Eukaryota > Metazoa > Chordata > Amphibia > Anura > Bufonidae > Bufotes > Bufotes viridis. Next base: position 21,641 of record JAKVIS010002444.1, on the reverse strand, counting down.
TCCGCCAAAACATATATTTTGTTCTGGGGTGAAATTCAATTGCCAAAATAGCAATACTCTGAATCTAGTGTCCCAGCTGTTGCAGGGCAAGATTCATAGTGTCCAGCCAAAACATGTATTTTGTTCTGGGGTGAAATTCAATTGCCAAAATAGCAATACCCTGAATCTGGTGTCTCAGCTGTTGCAGGCCAAGATTCATAGTGTCCGTAAAAACATATATTTTGTTCTGGGGTGAAATTCAATTGCCAAAATAGCAATGCCCTGAATCTGGTGTCCCATCTGTTGCAGGCCAAGATTCATAGTGTCCTTAAAACATATATTTGTTCTGGGGTGAAATTCAATTGCCAAAATAGCAATACCCTGAATCTGGTGTCCCAGCTGTCGCAGGCCAAGATTCATAGTGTCCGCAAAAACATATATTTTGTTCTGGGGTCAAATTCAATTGCCAAAATAGCAATATCCTGAATCTGGTGTCCCAGCTGTTGCAGGCCAAGATTCATAGTGTCCGTCAAAACATATATTTTGTTCTGGGGTGAAATTCAATTGCCAAAATAGCAATACCCTGAATCTGGTGTCCCAGCTGTTGCTGGCCAAGATTCATAGTGTCCGTAAAACATATATTTTGTTTTTGGGTGAGATGAAATTGCCAAAATAGTAATACCTTGAATCTGGTGTCCCAGCTGTTTCAGGCCAAGATTCATAGTGTCCGCCAAAACATATATTTTGTTCTGGGGTGAAATTCAATTGCCAAAATAGCAATACCTGAATCTGGTGCTCGAGCTGTTGCAGGCCAATTGTACATCTGTCCATAAAAGGATATCCTTCATTCAGGGCCTAAATACTAGCCCTTAAAGAGATATTCCCTAAATCAGTGGTTACTGCTGTGCCTGGATTAGTGTAATACGCTACATAAATAAATAGGCAGATAGTGTTAGGTGCCTGTAAAAAAAGGCCTGAATTTGAAATCAATACATTGGGCCAAATATTTTTTTCTTATCGTGGTGCTTGGTGAAAGGTAACAATGAGGAAAACATCTAGTAAGGGACGCGGGCGCGATCGTGGTGGTGTTAGTGTACCCTCTTGTGCTGGGAGAGGGACGTGGCCATTCTGCCACATCCACACGTGTTAGTGAACCAACTACCTCAGGTTCCAGTACCCGCCAGAATTTACAGCGATATTTGGTGGGGCCCAATGCCGTTCTAAGGATGGTAAGGCCTGAGCAGGTACAGGTGCTAGTCAATTGGGTGGCCGACAGTGGATCCAGCATGTTCACAACATTATCTCCCACCCAGTCTTCTGCAGAAAGCGCACAGGTGGCACCTGAAAACCAAGCCCATCAGTCTGTCATATCACCCCCATGCATATTAGGGAAACTGTCTGAGCCTGAAGTTATGCAGCAGTCTCCTATGCTGTTTGAAGACTCTGGTGGCAGGGTTTCCCAAGGGAATCCACCTAGCCCTTCCCCAGTGGTGGAAGACATAGAATGCACTGATGCACAACCACTGATTTTCCTGATGATGAGGACATGGGAATACCACCTCATCGGAGTCCGCACGTCTCGGATGATGACGAAACACAGGTGCCAACTGCTGCGTCTTTCTGCAGTGTGCAGACCGAACAGGAGGTCAGGGAGGAAGACTGAGTGGAAGACGATGCAGGGGACGATGAGGTCCGAGACCCCACATGGAATGAAGGTCGTGCCACTGACTTTCATAGTTCAGAGGAAGAGGCAGTGGTGAGACCGAGCCAACAGCGTAGCAAAAAGAGAGAGCAGGGGGCAAAAAGCAGAACAGCCGCCTCCAGAGAGTTCGCCTGCTACTGGCCACCACCACCAGGGACCGAGCACCCCAAAGGCAGCTTCAAGGAGTTCCCTGGCATGGCACTTCTTTAAACAATGTGCTGACGACAAGACCCGAGTGGTTTGTACGCTGTGCCATCAGAGCCTGAAGCGAGGCATTAACGTTCTGAACCTTAGCACAACCTGCATGACCAGGCATCTACATGCAAAGCATGAACTGCAGTGGAGTAAACACCTTAAAAGCAAGGAACTCACTCTGGCTCCCCCTGCTCCCTCTTCTGCTGCTGCCTCGGCCTCTTCCTCCGCCTCGGGAGGAATGTTGGCACCTGCCGCCCACCAAACAGAGGATGTGCCACCGACAACACCACCTGCGTCACCAAGCATCTCCACCATGTCACACGGCAGCGTTCAGCTCTCCATCTCACAAACCTTGGAGAGAAAGCGTAAACTCCCACCTAGCCACCCTCGAGCCCTGGGCCTGAATGCCAGCATTTCTAAACTACTGGCCTTTGAAATGCTGTCATTCAGGCTGTTGGACACAGACAGCTTCAAGCAGCTGATGTCCATGGCTGTCCCACAGTATGTTGTTCTCAGCCGCCACTACTTCTCCAAGACAGCCGTGCCTTCCCTGCACAACCAAGTATCCGATAAAATCAAGTGTGCACTGCGCAACGCCATCTGTGGCAAGGTCCACCTAAACACAAATACGTGGACCAGTAAGCACGGCCAGGGACGCTATATCTCCCTAACTGCATCCTGGGTAAATGTAGTGGCGGCTGGGCCGCAGGCGGAGAGTTCCTTGGCGCACGTCCTTCAGCCGCCAAGGATCGCAGGGCATCATTCTTTGGGGCCAGTGGGCAATTACAGGAGCATTAGGACGACTCACAAACATCTCCTCTGTTACCTCCAGCATGTGGCCATGCTTGCAATGGGAGGTGGGAGGTGTCTATGAGCCCTACCCAAGACTGACTGATATAGCCCAAAGCCAAGCAGGTGCACCCAAATGTGACCTGAAGATGAAAAACAGGCACATTTAAAATGGAGTTTATACACCTCCATACATATATATATAAACCATCAAAAAGTGTGGTGATAAGAAAGCAGGATGCGCTCATACCCATATGCAGTTGTGCATTTCTGTCGGGGAGCACATCCTGCACTTGTAGTCCGTTGCTAATGGCAATCACCAGCAAAAAATGCATACAATGGATGATGCCAGCAACGGACTACAAGTACCACAATGGACATCCTACATAAGGTGAAATTTATGTGGATGTGGCAAGAATTCAGAACAAACACAGAACCAGAGATAGGTGCACGCTGCAGTCACACTAAACCCTCACACTGATGTTAAAAATTGAGAGTTAGTTCGACATATCCTACTAGGAGGACGTGTCTTAAGCCTCGGGCACCAGCGTCAAGGTCTCTCAAGTAGCCCGTGGGCCCTAACACTCACCTACCTGCGCCATATGGGCGATATCAGGGAGCCAGTGGGCAATTACAGGAGCATTGGGACGACTCACAAACATCTCCTCTGTTACCTCCAGCATGTGGCCATGCTTGCAATGGGAGGTGGGAGGTGTCTATGAGCCCTACCAAGACTGACTGATATAGCCCAAAGCCAAGCAGGTGCACCCAAATGTGACCTGAAGATGAAAAACAGGCACATTTAAAATGGAGTTTATACACCTCCATACATATATATATAAACCATCAAAAAAGGTAGGTGAGTGTTAGGGCCCACGGGCTACTTGAGAGACCTTGACGCTGGTGCCGAGGCTTAAGACACGTCCTCTAGTAGGATATGTCGAACTAACTCTCAATTTTTAACATCAGTGTGAGGGTTTAGTGTGACTGCAGCGTGCACCTATCTCTGGTTCTGTGTTTGTTCTGAATTCTTGCCACATCCACATAAATTTCACCTTATGTAGGATGTCCATTATGGTACTTGTAGTCCGTTGCTGGCATCATCCATTGTATGCATTTTGCTGGTGATTGCCATGTAGCGGACTACAAGTGCAGGATGTGCTCCCTACGAAATGCACAACTGCATATGAGTATGGCGCATCCTGCTCTTATCACCACACTTTGATGGTTTATATATACTATGTATGGAGGTGTATAAACTCCATTTTAAATGTGCCTGTTTTTCATCTTCAGGTCACATTTGGGTGCACCTCTTGGCTTTGGGCTATATCAGTCAGTCTTGAGTAGAGCTCATGATACCTCACCTCCCATTGCAAGCATGGCCCATGCTGGAGGCAGCAGAGGAGATGTTTGTGAGTCGTCCTAATGCTCCTGTAATTGCCCACTGGCCCCTGATATCGCTCATATGGCGCAGGTAGGTGAGTGTTAGGGCCCACGGGCTACTTGAGAGACCTTGACGCTGGTGCCCGAGGCTTAAGACACGTCCTCCTAGTAGGATATGTCGAACTAACTCTCAATTTTTAACATCAGTGTGAGGGTTTAGTGTGACTGCAGCGTGCACCTATCTCTGGTTCTGTGTTTGTTCTGAATTCTTGCCACATCCACATAAATTTCACCTTATGTAGGATGTCCATTGTGGTACTTGTAGTCCGTTGCTGGCATCATCCATTGTATGCATTTTTGCTGGTGATTGCCATTAGCAACGGACTACAAGTGCAGGATGTGCTCCCCTACAGAAATGCACAACTGCATATGGGTATGGCGCATCCTGCTTTCTTATCACCACACTTTTTGATGGTTTATATATATATGTATGGAGGTGTATAAACTCCATTTTAAATGTGCCTGTTTTTCATCTTCAGGTCACATTTGGGTGCACCTGCTTGGCTTTGGGCTATATCAGTCAGTCTTGGGTAGGGCTCATAGACACCTCCCACCTCCCATTGCAAGCATGGCCACATGCTGGAGGTAACAGAGGAGATGTTTGTGAGTCGTCCTAATGCTCCTGTAATTGCCCACTGGCCCCTGATATCGCCCATATGGCGCAGGTAGGTGAGTGTTAGGGCCCACGGGCTACTTGAGAGACCTTGACGCTGGTGCCCGAGGCTTAAGACACGACCTCCTAGTAGGATATGTCGAACTAACTCTCAATTTTTAACATCAGTGTGAGGGTTTAGTGTGACTGCAGCGTGCACCTATCTCTGGTTCTGTGTTTGTTCATCATTCTTTGCCTCCTTTAGCCTCCTCCTCCTACTCGGCTTCCTCCTCCTCTGCTTCCACCAGCTTATCCAGTCAGCCACACACCTTCACCATCAACTTCAGCACAGCCCGGGGTAAACGTCAGTAGGCCATTCTGAAACTCATATGTTTGGGGGACAGGCCCCACACCGCGCAGGAGTTATGGCGGGGTATTGAACAACAGACCAACGAGTGGTTTCTGCCGGTGGGCCTTAAGCCCGGCCTGGTGGTGTGCGATAATGGGCGAAATCTCTTCACAGCTCTGGGACTAGCCGGTTTGACGCACATCCCTTGCCTGGCGCATGTGCTGAATTTGGTGGTGCAGAAGTTCATTCACAACTACCCCGACATGTCAGAGCTGCTGCATAAAGTGCAGGCTGTCTGCGCGCGCTTCCGGCATTCACATCCTGCTGCTGCTCGCCTGTCTGCGCTACAGTGGAACTTCGGCCTTCCCGCTCACCGCCTCATAAGCGACGTGCCCACCAGGTGGAACTCCACATTGCACATGCTGGAGAGACTGTGCGAGCAGCAGCAGGCCATAGTGGAGTCTCAGCTGCAGCACGCACGCGTCAGTCGCACTGCGGAACAGCACCACTTCACCACCAATGATTGGGCCTCCATGCGAGACCTGTGTGCCCTGTTGCGCTGTTTCGAGTACTCCACCAACATGGCCAGTGGCGATGACACCGTTATCAGCGTTACAATACCACTTCTATGTCTCCTTGAGAAAACGCTTAGGGCGATAATGGAAGAGGAGGTGGCCCAGGAGGAGGAGGAGGAGCGGTCATTTTTAGGAATTTCAGGCCAGTCTGTTAGAAGTGGCTCAGAGGGAGGTTTTTTGCAACAGCAGAGGCCAGGTACAAATGTGGCCAGCCAGGGCCCACTACTGGAGGACGTGGAGGATGAGGAGGAGGTGGAGGAGGATGAGGATGAAGCAGGTTCACAGCTGTGTGGCACCCGACACAGCTCAGGCCCATCACTGGTGCGTGGCTGGGGGGATACGGAGGACGATGACGATACGTCTTCCACAGAGGACAGCTTGTCCTTACCTCTGGGGAGCCTGGCACACATGAGCGACTACATGCTGCAGTGCCTGCGCAACGACAGCAGAGTTGCCCACATTTTAACGTGTGCGGACTACTGGGTTGCCACCCTGCTGGATCCCCGGTACAAAGACAATGTGCCCACCTTACTTCCTGCACTGGAGCGTGATAGGAAGATGCACGAGTACAAGCGCACTCTGGTAGAGGCGCTCCTGAGAGCATTCCCAAATGTCACAGGGGTACAGGTGGAAGCCCAAGGCGAAGGCAGAGGAGGAGCAAGAGGTCGCCAACGCAGCTGTGTCAGGGCCAGCTCCTATGAGGGCAGGGTGAAGGCAGAGGAGGAGCAAGAGGTCACCAACGCAGCTGTGTCACGGCTAGATTCTCTGAGGGCAGGGTTAGCATGGCAGAAATGTGGAAAAGTTTTGTCTCCACGCCACAGCTAACTGCACCACCACCTGATACGGAACGTGTTAGCAGGAGGCAGCATTTCACTAACATGGTTGAACAGTACGTCTGCACACCCCTCCACGTACTGACTGATGGTTCGAGCCTTATTCAACTTCTGGGTCTCCAAATTGTCCACGTGGCCAGAGTTAGCATTTTATGCCTTGAGGTGCTGGCCTGCCCGGCGGCCAGCGTTTTGTCTGAATGTATATTCAGCACGGCAGGGGGCGTCATTACTGACAAACGCAGCCGCCTGTCCACAGCCAACGTGGACAAGCTGACGTTCATATTGTGCAGAATAGACATTTATAACTGCCTCCCTCAACCATGTATTCTTGTACTTCAGGGCACTTCTTCATTGAATCCTCATTTTTTAACTTTACCATGATCTTGCGGTGCCACCCAAAGTTGAATGAACCTCTCCTCTGTCTGGGTGGTGGGGCCGAAATAACTGAGAGTGGCCTTCTCCGGTGGTGGTTGATATAACGCAGGATTCCTTGCTGTGGGATCTCTCCTCTGTCTGGGTGCTGGGCCGAAATAACTGAAAGTGGCCTTCTCGGTGGTGGTTGATATGACGCATGATTCCTTGCTGTGGGACCTCTCTCCTCTGTCTGGGTGCTGGGCCGAAATAACTGAGAGTGGCCTTCTCCGGTGGTGGTTGATATGACGCATGATTCCTTGCTGTGGGACCTCTCTCCTCTGTCTGGGTGCTGGGCCGAAATAACTGAGAGTGGCCTTCTCCGGTGGTGGTTGATATGACACATGATTCCTTGCTGTGGGACCTCTCTCCTCTGTCTGGGTGCTGGGCCGAAATAACTGAGAGTGGCCTTCTCCGGTGGTGGTTGATATGACGCATGATTCCTTGCTGTGGGACCTCTCTCCTCTGTCTGGGTGCTGGGCGAAATAACTGAAAGTGGCCTTCTCCGGTGGTCGTTGATATGACACATGATTCCTTGCTATGGGACCTCTCTCCTCTGTCTGGGTGCTGGGCCGAAATAACTGAGAGTGGCCTTCTCCGGTGGTGGTTGATATGACGCATGATTCCTTGCTGTGGGACCTCTCTCCTCTGTCTGGGTGCTGGGCCGAAATAACTGAAAGTGGCCTTCTCCGGTGGTGGTTGATATGACGCATGATTCCTTGCTGTGGGACCTCTCTACTCTGTCTGGGTGCTGGGGCCGAAGTAACTGAGTGGCCTTCTCCAGTGGTGGGTGATATGACGCATGTTTCCTTTATTTGGGACCTGTATCCTTGGTCTGGGTGCTGGGCTGAAATAACAGAAAGTAGCTTTCTCCAGTAGTGGGTGATCTGACGCATGATTCCTTGCTGTGGGACCTCTCTCCTCTGTCTGGGTGCTGGGGCCGAAATAACTGAGTGGCCTTCTCCAGTGGTGGGTGATATAATGCATGATTCCTTGATGTGGGACCTGTATCCTCGGTCTGGGTGCTGGGGCCAAAATAACTGAAAGTGGCCTTCTCCAGTGTTGGGTGATATGACGCATGATTCCTTCCAGTGGGACCTCTCTCCAATTGATATTGGTTAAATTTTATTTTAATTCATTTCCCTATCCACATTTGTTTGCAGGGAATTTATCTACATTTTGATGCATTTGGCAGCCCTCTAGCCCGTTCCTGGACTATTTTACAGCCTTTTTAGTGCCTAAAAGTTCGGGTCCCCATTGACTTCAATGGGGTTCGGGATCGGGATAAAGTTCGGGTCGAGTTCGAATCCCGAACCCGAACATTTTCCGGAAGTTCAGCCCAACTTCCCGAACCCGAAATTCCAGGTGTTCGCTCATCTCTAATGTTAGGTGATTTATACCCTTAAAGGATTAACCACTTCAGCCCCCCTAGCTTAAACACCCTTAATGATCAGGCCACTTTTTACAATTCCGCACTACACTACTTTCACCGTTTATTGCTCCGTCATGCAACTTACCACCCAAATGAATTTTACCTCCTTTTCTTCTCACTAATAGAGCTTTCATTTGGTGGTATTTCATTGTTGCTGACATTTTTACTTTTTTTGCTATTAATAAAAATTTAACGACATTTTTGCAAAAAAATGACATTTTTCACTTTCTGTTGTAAAATTTTTCAAAAAAAACTACATTTGTATGTAAAATTTTCTCTAAATTTATTGTTCTACATGTCTTTGATAAAAAAATTCAATAAGCGTATATTTATTGGTTTGGGTAAAAGTTATAGCGTTTACAAACTATGGTGCAAAAAAGTGAATTTCGGCATTTTGAAGCAGCTCTGACTTTCTGAGCACCTGTCATGTTTCTTCAGGTGCTAGAATGCCAGGAAAGTATAAATACCCCCAAATCACACCATTTTAGATAGAAGACACCCCAAAGTATTCGCGGAGGGGCTTGGTGAGTTCATGTATCATTTCATTTTTTCACAAGTTAGCGGAAAATGACACTTTCTGAGGAAAAAAATATATAATAAAGTTTCCATTTCTGCTAACTTCTGGCAAAAAAAAAAAATCTCAGACGGGCTCACTATGCCCCTCTGTGAATACCTTGGGGTGTCTACTTTCCGAAATGGGGTCATTTGTGGGGTGTGTTTACTGTTCTGGCATTTTGGGCGGGGCTAAATTGTGAGCAGCCATGTAAAACCTAAAGGTACTCGTTGGAATTTGGGCCCTTTGTGCACCCAGGCTGCAAAAAGTGTCACTCATGTGGTATCGCCGTACTCAGGAGAAGTAGGGCAATGTGTTTTGGGGTGTATTTTTACATATACCCATGTTGGAGTGAGAGAAATATCTCTGTAAACTGACAACTTTGTATAAAAAAATTAAAAAGTTGTCATTTACAGAGATATTTCTCACACCCAGCATGTGTATATATAAAAATACACCCCAAACTACATTGCGCTACTTCTCCTGAGTACAGCGATCCACATGTGTGAGCTTTTGCAGCCTGGGTCGCAAAGGGCCCTAAAACCAATGAGTACCTTTAGTATTTCACAGGGCATTTTTACGCATTTGGATTCCAGACTTCTTCTCACGCTTTAGGGGCCCCTAAAATGCCAGGGCAGTATAAATACCCCACATGTGACCCCATTTTAGAAAGAAGACACCCCAAGGTATTCCGTGAGGGGTATGGTGAGTTCATGTAAAATGTTATTTTTTGTCACAAGTTAGTGGAATATGAGACTTTGTAAAAAACAAAATAAAAAAAAAATAAATATATCAATTTCCGCTAACTTGTGCCAAAAAAAAAAATTTCTGTGAACTCGCCATGCCCCTCACAGAATACCTTGGGGTGTCTTCTTTCCACAATGGGGTCACTTGTGGGGTATTTATACTGCCCTGGCATTCTAGGGAACCTAAAGCGTGAGAATCCAAATGCGTAACAATGCCCTGTGAAATCCTAAAGGTACTCATTGGAATTAGGGCCCCTTTGCGCATCTTGGCTGCAAAAAGTGTCACACATGTGGTACCGCCGTACTCCAGGAGAAGTAGGGCAATGTGTTTTGGGGTGTATTTTTATATATTCCCATGCTGGGTGAGAGAAATATCTCTGTAAATGACAACTTTTTAAATTTTTTTATTCAAAGTTGTCAATTTACAGAGATATTTCTCACCCAGCATGTACATGTAAAAATACACCCCAAACACATTGCCCTACTGTCTGATGCGGCGATACTACATAAGTGACACTTTTGCAGCCAAGATACAAAGGCCCAAATTAATGAGTACCTGTTAGGAAGGGCATTTTTACGCATTTTCTTCTCGCACTTTAGGGCCCCTAAAATGCCAGGGCAGTATAAATACCCCACATGTGACCCCATTTTGGAAGAAGACAGCCCAAGGTATTCCATGAGGGGCATGGCGAGTTGATAGAAAAATTTTTTGGCACAAGTTAGTGGAAATTGATTTTTTATAGTTTTTTCTCACAAAGTCTCCCTTTCCGCTAACTTTTGACAAAAGTTTAATTTTTCATGGACTCACTATGCCCCTCAGCGAATACCTTGGGGTGTCTTCTTTCCAAAATGGGGTCACATGTGGGGTATTTATACTGTCCTGGCATTTTAGGGGCCCTAAAGCGTGAGAAGAAAAATGCGTAAAAATGCCCTCCTAAAAGTTACTCATTGGAATTTGGGCCCTTTGCGCATCTTGGCTGCAAAAAGTGTCACACATGTGGTATCGCCGTACTCAGGAGAAGTAGGGCAATGTGTTTTGGGGTGTATTTTTACATATACCCATACTGTGTGAGAGAAATATCTCTGTAAATTGACAACTTTGAATAAAAAAATTTAAAAAGTTGTCATTTACAGAGATATTTCTCACACAAAGTATGGGTATATATAAATACACCCCAAACACATTGCCCTACTTCTCCTGGTACAGCGATACCACATGTGTGCCACTTTTGCAGCCAAGATGCAAAGGCCCTAAAACCAATGAGTACCTTTAGGATTTCACAGGGCATTTTTACGCATTTGGATTCTCACGCTTTAGGACCCCTAAAATGCCAGGGCAGTATAAATACCCCACAAGTGACCCCATTGTGGATAGAAGACACCCCAAGGTATTCCGTGAGGGGCATGGCGAGTTCACAGAAAAAAAAAAATTTTGGCACAAGTTAGAGGAAATTGATTTTTATTTTTATTTTTTACAAAGTCTCATATTCCACTAACTTGTGACAAAAATAAAATTTTACATGAACTCGCCATACCCCTCACGGAATACCTTGGGGTGTCTTCTTTCTAAAATGGGGTCACATGTGAGGTGTTTGTACTGCCCTGGGATTTGAGGGTCTCCGCAGTCATTACACGTATGGCCAGCATTAGGAGTTTCTGCGATTCTCCGTATATTGACCATACGGGTAATGAGATTTTTTTCCGTTCAGCCGCTGCGCTGAAAAAAAAAAAATGAAGCGGCACAGATTTATTCATTCGCATCAATCAATGTGGATGAAAAAATCTCTGCCAAAATCAGTGACTGCGGTGCGGTGGGCTGGGCGCTAGCTACCTAACAAGTAGCTAACTAACTGGCGGTGATAAGGGACCCTTATGCCCCATTCACACGTCCACAATTCTGTTTGCGGAACGGAATTGCGGACCCATTCATTTCTATGGGGACAGACTTTGTCCCGCTCGGATCCGGAATTACGGATCCGCGCTTCCCGAGTCTGCACTTCCGTTCCGCAAAAATATAGAACATGTCCTATTTTTGTCTGCAATTGCGGACAAGAAAAAGCATTTTCTATATAGTTCTGGCAATGTGCGGATCTGCAAAATGCAGAAAGCACATTGCCGGTGTCCGTGTTTTGAGGATCTGTGGATCCGCAGATCCGCGGATCTGATCCGCGGATCCGTGAATCACGGATCCATAAAACACATTTGGACGTCTGAATGGAGCCTTACAAGGGGTGTGATCAATGACAGGGGGTGATCAGGGGTCTAGATGGGGTGATCAAGGGGTTAACAAGGGGTTAATAGGTGAGGGGGGTGGGGGGGTTAGTGTAGTGTTTGGTGCAACTTTACATAGTTACCTGGTCCTCTGGTGGTCGATCCCAGCAAATGGGACCACCAGAGGACCAGGTAGCAGCTATATCAGGCGCTGTTCACAAAACAGCGTCTGATATACTTGTTTGATGCGATTTATATCGCATCTACAGCCTACCAGCGATGGATCATCGCTGGCAGGCTGTGGTTACACTCCTGAGACGCCCGCTACTGTGAGCGCGCGCGTCGTGCGTTCACAGGAAATCTCGCGTCTCGCGAGATGACGCAGATCTGCGGCGCCCCAGAACAGCCCGACCGCCGCGAGAACGCAGTTGTGCGTTAGGCGGTCGGGAAGTGGTTAAAACCCGACTCTGCGTCAACTACGTAATTTTCCATGGGAGTTTTGCTATGGATACCCCCCTGGCATGCCACAGTCCAGGTGTTAGTCCCCTTGAAACGACTTTTCCATCACTATTATGGCCAGAAAGACTCCCTGTGGGTTTTAAAATTTGCCTGCCTATTGAAGTCTATGGCGGGTTCAGCCTGGTTCGCGAACGTTTGGGAAAAATTCACGGTGGCCAGTAGCAGGCGGAGCTCTCTTGGAGGCGGCTTTTCTGCTTTGCCCCCTGCTCCCTCTTTTGCTACGCTGTTGGCTCGGTCTCAACACTGCCTCTTCCTTTGAACTATGAAAGTCAGTAGCACCTTCATGGCACGTCCCCTGCATCGTCTTCCACACAGTCTTGCTCCCTGAACCTCCTGTTCGGTCTGCACACTGCAAAAGACGCAGCAGTTGGCACCTGTGTTTCGTCATCATCAGAGACGTGCGGACTCTGATGAGGTGGTATTCCCATGTCCTCATCATCAGGAAACATAAGTGGTTGTGCGTCAGTGCATTCTATGTCTTCCACCACTGGGGAAGGGCTAGGTGGATTCCCTTGGGAAACCCTGCCAGCAGAGTCTTCAAACAGCATAAGAGACTGCTGCATAACTTGGAGGCTCAGACAGTTTCCCTGATATGCATGGGGTGATGTGACAGACTGATGGGCTTGGTTTTCAGGCTCCACCTGTGCACTTTCTGCAGAAGACTGGGTGGGAGATAATGTTGTGAAGCGTGCTGGATCCACTGTCGGCCACCCAATTGACTAGCGCCTGTACCTGCTCAGGCCTTACCATCCTTAGAACGGCATTGGGCCCCACCAAATATCACTGTAAATTCTGGCAGGTACTGGAACCTGAGGTAGTTGGTTCACTAGGGCGTGTGGCTGTGGCAGAACGGCCACGTCCTCTCCCAGCACCAGAGGGTCCACTAACAACACCTTGACCATGTCCGTCCACGTCCCTTACTAGATGTTTTCCTCATTGTTATCGTTCACCACAATAAGAAAAAAATTATTTGGCCCAATGTATTGAATTCAAATTCAGGCCTTTTTTTTTTTTTTACAGGCACCTAACACTATCTGGCTATCTATTTATGTACCGTATTACACTAATACAGGCACAGCCGTAACCACAGATTTCGGGAATATCAATTGTAGGCCCTAGTATTTAGGCTCTGGATGAAAGGTATCCTTTTACGGACAGATTTACACTTGGCCTGCCACAGCTGGAACACCAGATTTTGGGTATTGCTATTTTGGCAATTGAATTTCACCCCAAAAATAATATATCCTTTGACGGACACTGTGAAATTTGTCCAGTCTCAGCTGGAACACCAGATTTACTGGTATTTCTATTTTTGTAACTGAATTTCACCCCAGAACAAAATATTTACTTTGCCGGACACTATGAAACTTGGCCAGCCACTGCTGGGACACCGAATTTAGGGTATTGCTATTTTTGCAACTGAATTTTCCCCAGAAAATAATATATCCTTTGACGGACACTATAAAACTTGTCCAGTCACAGCTGAAACACCAGATTTACGGTATTTCTAGTTTTGCCATTAAATTTCACCCTAGAAAATAAAATATCCTTTGACGGACACTATGAAACTTGTCCAGTCACAGCTGACACACCAGATTTACGTTATTTCTATTTTTGCAACTGAATTTCACCCCAGAACAAAATAAATCCTTTGCCGGACACTATTAAACTTGGCCAGCTACTGCTTGGAACACCAGATTTAGGGATTGCTATTTTGGCAATTGAATTTCACCCAGAACAAAATGTATCCTTTGCCGGACACTATTAAACTTGGCCAGCCACTGCTGAAACCACTGATTTATAGTATTGCTATTTTGGCAATTGAATTTCACCCCAGAAAATAATATATCCTTTGACGGACACTATAAAACTTGTCCAGTCACAGCTGGAACACCAGATTTACGGAATCCCTATTTTTGCACCTGAATTTCACCCCAGAAAATAATATATCCTTTGACGGACACTATAAAACTTGACCAGTCACAGCTGAAACACCAGATTTACGGTATTTCTAGTTTTGCAACTGAATTTCACCCTAGAAAATAAAATATCCTTTGACGGACACTATGAAACTTGTCCAGTCACAGCTGAAACACCAGATTTACGGTATTTCTATTATTGCAACTGAATTTCACCCCAGAACAAAATAAATCCTTTGCGGACACTATTAAACTTGGCCAGCTACTGCTGAAACCACTGATTTATGGTATTGATATTTTAGCAACTGAATTTCACCCCAAAAATAATATATCCTTTGACGGACACTATTGAAACTTGTCCAGTCACAGCTGGAAAACCAGATTTACGATATTTCGATTTTTGCAACTGAATTTCACCCCAGAACAAAATATATCCTTAGCCGGACACTATTAAACTTGGCCCAGCCACTGCTGGGACACCAGATTTAGGGGATTGCTATTTTGGCAATTGAATTTCACCTCAGAACAAAATCTATCCTTTGCCGGACACTATGAAACTTGCCCTGTCACAGCTGGAACACCAGATTTACAGTATTTCTATTTTGGCAAATGAATTTCACCCCAGAAAAATAATATATCCTTTGTCGGACACTATAAAACTTGTCCAGTCACAGCTGGAACACCAGATTTACGGTATTGCTATTTTGGCAATTGAATTTCACCCCAGAACAATAATATATCCTTTGACTGGACACTATTGAAACTTGGCCAGTCACAGCTGGAAAACCACTGATTTACTGGTATTTCTATTTTGGCAACTGAATTTTACCCCAGAACAAATATATATCCTTTGCCTGACACTATTAAACTTGGCCCAGCCACTGCTGGGACACCAGATTTAGGGGATTGCTATTTTGGCAATTGAATTTCACCCCAGAACAAAATTTATCCTTTGCCGGACACTATTAAACTTGGACGGCCACTGCTGAAACCACTGATTTATGGTATTGCTATTTTGGCAATTGAATTTCACCCCAGAACAAAATTTATCCTTTGCCGGACACTGTTAAACTTGGCTAGCCATTGCTGAAACCACTGATTTATGGTATTGCTATTTTGGCAATTGAATTTCACCCCCTAAAAATCAATCCTTTGCTGGACACTATGAAACTTGTCCAATGACAGCTGGAACACCAGATTTACGGGATTTCAATTTTTGCAACTGAATTTCACCCCAGAAAATAATATATCCTTTGACGGACACTATGAAACTTGTCCAGTCACAGCTGGGACACCAGATTTACGTTTTGCTATTTTTGCAACTGAATTTCACCCCAGAACAAAATATTTCCTTAGCCGGACACTATTAAACTTGGCCAGCCACTGCTGGAAACCACTGATTTATAGGTATTGCTATTTTGGCAATTGAATTTCACCTCAGAACAAAATCTATCCTTTGCCGGACACCATGAAACTTGTCCTGTCACAGCTGGAACACCAGATTTACGGTATTTCTATTTCTGCAACTGAATTTCACCCCAGAAAATAATATATCCTTTGTCGGACACTATAAAACTTGTCCATTCACAGCTGAAACACCAGATTTACGGTATCTCTATTTTTGCAACTGAATTTCACCCCAGAAAATAATATATCCTTTGATGGACGCTATGAAACTTGTCCAGTCACAGCTGAAACACCAGATTCTAGGTATTTCTTTTTTGCAACTGAATTTCACCCCAGAACAAAATAAATCCATTGACGGTCACTATGAAACTTGTCCAGTTACAGCTGGAACACCAGATTTATGGTATTTCTATTTTGGCTACTGAATTTCACCCCAGAACAAAATATATCCTTTGCCGGACACTATTAAACTTGGCCAGCCACTGCTGGGACACCAGATTTACGGTATTTCTATTTTTGCTACTGAATTTCACCCCCAGAACAAAATATATCCTTTGCCGGACACTGTTAAACTTGGCCAGCCATTGCTGAAACCACTGATTTATGGTATTGCTATTTTGGCAATTGAATTTCACCCCCTAAAAAATCTATCCTTTGCTGGACACTATGAAACTTGTCCAATGACAGCTGGAACGCCAGATTTACGGGATTTCTATTTTGCAACTGAATTTCACCCCAGAAAATAATATATCCTTTGACGGACACTATGAAACTCTGTCCAGTCACAGCTGGAACACCAGATTTACGGTATTTCTATTTTGGCAATTGAATTTCACCCCAGAAAATAATATATCCTTTGACGGACACTATAAAACTTGTCCATTCACAGCTGAAACACCAGATTTACGGTATCTCTATTTTTGCAACTGAATTTCACCCCAGAAAATAATATATCCTTTGATGGACGCTATGAAACTTGTCCAGTCACAGCTGAAACACCAGATTTACGTTTTTTCTATTTTTGCAACTGAATTTCACCCCAGAACAAAATATTTCCTTGGCCGGACACTATTAAACTTGGCCAGCCACTGCTGAAACCACTGATTTATAGTATTGCTATTTTGGAAATTGAATTTCACCTCAGAACAAAATCTATCGTTTGCCGGACACCATGAAACTTGTCCTGTCACAGCTGGAACACCAGATTTACGGTATTTCTATTTCTGCAAATGAATTTCACCCCAGAAAATAATATATCCTTTGACGGACACTATAAAACTTGTCCATTCACAGCTGAAACACCAGATTTACGGTATCTCTATTTTGGCAATTGAATTTCACCCCAGAAAATAATATATCCTTTGATGGACACTATAAAACTTGTCCAGTCACAGCTGAAACACCAGATTTACGGTATCTGCTATTTTGGCAACTGAATTTCACCCCAGAAAATAATATATCCTTTGATGGACGCTATGAAACTTGTCCAGTCACAGCTGAAACACCAGATTTACGGTATTTCTATTTTGCAACTGAATTTCACCCCAGAACAAAATAAATCCATTGACGGTCACTATGAAACTTGTCCAGTTACAGCTGGAACACCAGATTTACGGTATTTCTATTTTGGCTACTGAATTTCACCCCAGAACAAAATATATCCTTTGCCGGACACTATTAAACTTGGCCAGCCACTGCTAGGACACCAGATTTACGGTATTGCTATTTTGGCTACTGAATTTCACCCCAGAACAAAATATATCCTTTGCGGACACTATTAAACTTGGCCAGCCATTGCTGAAACCACTGATTTATGGTATTGCTATTTTGGCAATTGAATTTCACCCCGAAAAAATCTATCCTTTGCTGGACACTATGAAACTTGTCCAATGACAGCTGGACCGCCAGATTTACGGGATTTCTATTTTTGCATCTGAATTTCACCCCAGAAAATAATATATCCTTTGACGGACACTATTAAACTTGGCCAGTCACAGCTGGAACACCAGATTTACGGTATTTCTATTTTTGCAACTGAATTTCACCCCAGAACAAAATATATCCTTTGCGGACACTATTAAACTTGGCCAGCCACTGCTGGGACACCAGATTTAGGGGATTGCTATTTTGGCAATTGAATTTCACCCCAGAACAAAATATATCCTTTGCCGGACACTATTAAACTTGGCCAGCCACTGCTGAAACCACTGATTTACGGTATTGCTATTTTGGCAATTGAATTTCACCCAGAACAATATATATCCTTTGCCGGACACTATTAAACTTGGCCAGCCACAGCTGAGACCACCGATTTATGGTATTGCTATTTTGGCAATTGAATTTCACCCCAGAACAAAATCTATCCTTTGCCGGACACTATTAAACTTGGCCAGCCACAGCTGAAACCACTGATTTACTGGTATTGCTATTTTGTCAATTGAATTTCATCCCAGAACAAAATCTATCCTTTGCCGGACACTATTAAACTTGGCCAGCCACTGCTGGGACACCAGATTTATGGGATTGCTATTTTGGCAATTGAATTTCACCCCAGAAAATAATATATCCTTTGACGGACACTATGAAACTTGTCAGTCACAGCTGGAACACCAGATTTACTGGTATTGCTATTTTGGTAATTGAATTTCACCCCAGAACAAAAGCTATCCTTTGACGGACACTATAAAACTTGTCCTGCCACAGCAGAAACCACTGATTTAGGGTATTGCTATTTTGGAAATTGAATTTCACCCCCAAAAAAAATTATATTCTTTGCCAGATAGTATTACACTTGGCTAGCCACAGCTGGAACACCAGATTTAGGGATTGCTATTTTACTAAGTTAATTTCACCTCTCAATAAAATATAGAAAATTCTATACTGAGTTTTTAGGGTTGACAATAAGCACAGCCAAGCCCCTGATGTAGAATATAGCAAAAAAAAAACTACTATTGATGGATTAATGGACTTGGTGGTAGCTTGTGCTGGCCACCACAAGACACAAAGTGTCACGATCACCCTAGAAAAAAGTGACAGAGAAAAACGCTCTGGGCAGCCTGAATACAGTGAGCAATTAACTAGCAGAAGTTGAATGATTCAGAGCTGTAGATCGATCACTTCATTATGTGTTTTTGCTTAGTTAATCCCTGCCTAATCTCACCCTAACAGCAGCTGCATCCTATCCCTACACTAATAAAACCACAGTTTTTTGTAGTAACGTCTCGGGTGAACAGTATCAGATCAAACAATTTCTCAACTGCTCATCCCAGCTATGTTTATCTATCTTATCGAATGTAATTGCGGCCTCCAATACGTAGGGAGAACGACCATGACCCTAAGGGAACGGATGAACAAGCATCGGTGGAATATTACCAATGGTTACTTAAAACATGGAGTCTCAAGACATTTCCTCCAGGTTCATAACAAGGATCCGGTGGATTTGACCATAACACCTATAGAACAAGTCAAAGCGGAACATGCATACCGCTTTCAGTCCCTAAGACGGAGGGAAATGTTCTGGATATATAAATTGCAGTGTCTGGAACCTCTTGGCCTAAATGAATCCTTCGAGAGTAATTGTTTTTAACAACCAACATCCATATCCATTGTTCGAGTATCCACCTGCCCAGAAACACTTTGCACAATCCACATACCCATTCATCCTTCTCTCAACATCCATCAGTTTTAAATGTACCTCATACACACCCATTTCATTTTCCCAATCTTAAAGTCCATTCATCACATTCCTGTTATACCTTTAAAATAATACACCAGTCATACCCTATATATTATTGTTCAATAACCATTTAATACCAGGCTGATCGTTTCTTAACAATTATCCAATTAATACATTATCCAATCAATATATCTTCCAGTGACATTTTCAGCTTATTCCATCTAGTTCAACTGCTCTCCCAGATCCACATCGGCACCTTCCCTGACAGCATCGCACTTTCAGCAACCTCTTCACAAGCCGACCGGGACGTCACAGATGACGCCACCGGCCCGGCCCTCACTCCTCCTACATCTAGCAGCGCGCTCAGGCATGCCAGAGCCGAACTGCTGGCGTTCCCACGTGTCACGGAGCTACTCCTGAGGTATTTATGCATCTGCCAATTCTTGTTTAACACACATTTTTCATCTATCCATCCATTATCAAGGAGCCTGTCTATAGTTATATGTGTTCCATTCTATGTTTTTTATTTGCTGCAACACAGCCATTTTTTTCATCTTTTAGTGACATTTTTGGTGTACTCCTGTTTTAAAGCACGGCACTCCAGGTAACCCCCTTTGCAATCGCCATCAAGTGTTCTACCAAAGGGTTTTTAACCACATATTTATTCTCTAAAATCAATTAATTATTCTATGTATGTATATATAAAACCTACAAAACAGTTTAAATTGCCTTATTGATGTATAAACGTTTAGCGATCTTATTGTCACAGAATCAATTTACACTTATATTCACTTCGAAGTAATCACCCCTCCCCCTTTTTTTTTTTTTTTTTTTATCGCTATCAGTGTCCTTTATTAGGGTTCCTACCCATTAGTTTATGCGTTCATTCTCAAAAATAATCATTCAATTTATTCCATATGTACACAGAAAAGAATTTCTCATTTATCTATTTTCACAGAATTAAAAACATTGAATTTATATTTATATTTATATCATCAATTTCATACATATTTTTAATATTTATGTGTATTTATTATCTTTTATTCCATTTTTTATTAATTTTGTATTTCATCCCTTTTATGCTCTTTTCCCTACATGTTTTTACTACATGTTTATATGTTTCACCTATTCTAGACTTGAAAAAGGGGCATGTATGCCCCAAACGCGTTGTCAATAAATCCTAGAAAGATTATTCCTGTCCTGAGGTCTTTTGAGTGCGCCCCTATCGGTACCACACTAGGAGTGCAGGCACTCTGCACATCCTTTTCACCTGTGTTACTATTTCCAGTACCTTGGGGGGTTCTGGCAAACCACCCAATTGGACTGTTACGGTATCACCTGGCGGCACCAACCTCCCCACATCGCCTACACAAGAGTTGTGCCTTGAGATAGCACAACTACGTAAGGTGAGCCTAACCAACACACCTCTTTAATCCAATCCCTTGGAAGTAACGTACTACCCTATGAGCGCCTTTTTCTCTCTTTTTGCCATAATTGCTGCTATCCCTACACTAATCAGAGCAGAGTGACGTGCGGCGCGACGTGACTCCAGCTTAAATTGAGGCTGGGTCACATGCTGCACTTGGCCAATCACAGCTATGCCATTAGTAGGCATGACTGTAATGGCTTCTTAGGGCAAGAAGTAAAACGCTAGCTGATTGGCTGCTGTGCAGCCCTTCAGAAAACGGGAAGAAATCACCGAACAACGAATTTCGGTACGAACTCGAACTATACAGTTCGGGTTCGCTCATCCCTATTCATAACTTCTAGTTGAAATAATAAAGGAATGATAAAACATAGATTCATAAGAATATATGTTTCAGAATTGTTATTACATGGGGAATGAATAGAAGCTATTAAAATAGGCATGTCAGGGAGTGGAGAAAGGCCCTCTTCAAAAAAGTGATGCAACATAAGTCTCCTGGCCCTCCCGCTCTCAAATATTCTTCTACTAATAATTTTCAGCATGAGCACTTGACATGTTTCTCCCTATGCTGAGCTCACAGGACAATGGTGGAGGCCGTGAGGGAAGACGTTTTATAGGGCTGTGACCTGGGATGCCAACCCAAATCTTTCTTTTTCTGGACAACTTATCCCAAAATCACAGACAAAAATCATAATATATAATAAAGATTATAAGTAATCCTTGTCTATAGCTCAATATACTGATAAATATTGATTACCAGAACTTACTATTGCAATGACTCAAAGTGGCATCACTACCTCTTTTGGACCCACACTATCTTTAACCCCTTTCATGACCAAGGTTCATTGATGCCCCAGTGTCCAGGTCAAAATTTACAAATCTGA
>JAKVIS010002443.1:0-23112 GCA_033119425.1 Bufotes viridis | reverse complement strand
AGTGGTACTGTGCAGTGTATATATATACAGAATAAGAGCAGATACTGAGGATTACACCCAGTATACAGGACAGGAGAAGTGGTACTGTGCAGTGTATATATATACAGAATAAGAGCAGATACTGAGGATTACACCCAGTATACAGGACAGGAGAAGTGTGTACTGTGCAGTGTATATATATACAGAATAAGAGCAGATACTGAGGATTACACCCAGTATACAGGACAGGAGAAGTGGTACTGTGCAGTGTATATATATATCAGAATAAGAGCAGATACTGAGGATTACACCCAGTATACAGGACAGGAGAAGTGGTACTGTGCAGTGTATATATATACAGAATAAGAGCAGATACTGAGGATTACACCCAGTATACAGGACAGAGAAGTGGCACTGTGCAGTGTATATATATACAGAATAAGAGCAGATACTGAGGATTACACCCAGTATAGCAGGACAGGAAGTGGTACTGTGCAGTGTATATATATAATATGAATAAGAGCAGATACTGAGGATTACACTCCGGTATAGGACAGGAGAAGTGGTACTGTGCAGTGTATATATTATTACTGAGAATAAGAGCAGATACTTGAGGAGTTACAACCCGGCATACAGGACAGGAGAAGTGGTACAGTGCAGTGTATATATACATGTATATACAGAGCAAGAGATACTGAGGATTACAGCCCAGTATACAGGACAGAGGAGAAGTTGGTAACTGTGCAGTGCATACATACAGAATAAGAGCAGATACCGAGGATTACACCCGGTATACAGTGGAGCAGGAGAAGTGGCACTGTGCAGTGTATATATACAGAAATCAAGAGCAGATTACTGAGATCACCCAGTATACAGGACAGGAGAAGTGGTACTGTGCAGTGTATATACAGAATAAGAGCCGGGATACTGAGGACTAACTGCATATTATGGGAGAGGAGAAGTGGTACTGCAGTACATATTACATGATACAGAATAAGAGCAGATGCCGAAGTGATCACAACCCAGCATACAGTGACAGGTAGAAGCTGGCACTGTGCAGTGCACATATTACAGAATAAGAGCAGATACTGAGGGATTGGCTAAACTCCAGGCATACAGGTGACACAGGAGAAGTGGTACTGTGCAGTGTCCATATATACAAGGGCAAGAGCAGATACTGAGGATTACAACCCAGTATACAGGACCAGGAGAAGTGGTAACTGTGCAGTGTATATATATACAGAATAAGAGCAGATACTGAGGATTACACCCAGTATACAGTACACGGAGAAGTGGTACTGTGCAGTGTATATATACACAGAATAAGGGCAGATGCTGAGAGGATTACACCCAGTATACAGGACAGGAGAAGTGGCACTGTGCAGTGTATATATAACAGTAATAAGAGCAGATACTGAGGATTACACCCAGTATACAGGACAGGAGAGTGGTACTGTGAGTGTATATGGTATAGCAGAATAAGAGCAGATACTGAGGGTTACACCCGGTACAGGACAGGAGAAGTGGTACTGTGCAGTGTATATATACAGAATAAGAGCAGATACTGAGGATTACACCCAGTATACAGGACAGGAGAAGTGGTACTGTGCAGTGTATATTATACAGAATAAGAGCAGATACTGAGGATTACACCCAGTATACAGGTGGAGAAGTGGTACTGTGCAGTGTATATATACAGAATAAGAGCAGATACTGAGGATTACACCCAGGGTATACAGGACAGGAGAAGTGGTACTGTGCAGTGTATATATATACAGAATAAGAGCAGATACTGAGGATTACACCCAGTATACAGGACAGGAGAAGTGGTACTGTGCAGTGTATATATAACAGAATAAGAGCAGATACTGAGGATTACAACCCAGTATACAGGACAGAGAAGTGGTACTGTGCAGTGTATATATACAGAATAAGAGCAGATACTGAGGATTACACTCCAGTATACGGACAGGAGAAGTGGTACTGTGCAGTGTATATATACAGAATAAGAAGCAGATACTGAGGATTACACCCAGTATACAGGACAGAGAAGTGGTACTGTGCAGTGTGTATATATATACAGAATAAGAGCAGATACTGAGGATTACACCTGTATACAGTGACATGGAGAAGTGGTACTGTGCAGTGTATATATATACAGAATAAGAGCAGATACTGAGGATTACACCCAGTATACAGGACAGGAGAAGTGGTACTGTGCAGTGTATATATATATACAGAATAAGAGCAGATACTGAGGATTACACCCAGCATACAGGACAGAGAAGTGGTACTGTGCAGTGTCATATATACAGAATAAGAGCAGATACTGAGGATTACACTCAGTATACAGGACAGGAGAAGTGGTACTGTGCAGTGTATATATATACAGAATAAGAGCAGATACTGAGGATTACACCCAGTATACAGGACAGGAGAAGTGGTACTGTGCAGTGTATATATATACAGAATAAGAGCAGATACTGAGGATTACACCCAGTATACAGGACAGGAGAAGTGGTACTGTGCAGTGTATATATATACAGAATAAGAGCAGATACTGAGGATTACACCCAGTATACAGGACAGGAGAAGTGGTACTGTGCAGTGTATATATATACAGAATAAGAGCAGATACTGAGGATTACACCCAGTATACAGGACAGGAGAAGTGGTACTGTGCAGTGTATATATATACAGAATAAGAGCAGATACTGAGGATTACACCCAGCATACAGGACAGGAGAAGTGGTACTGTGCAGTGTATATATATACAGAATAAGAGCAGATACTGAGGATTACACCCGGCATACAGGACAGGAGAAGTGGTACTGTGCAGTGTATATATATACAGAATAAGAGCAGATACTGAGGATTACACCCAGTATACAGGACAGGAGAAGTGGTACTGTGCAGTGTATATATATACAGAATAAGAGCAGATACTGAGGATTACACCCAGCATACAGGACAGGAGAAGTGGTACTGTGCAGTGTATATATACAGAATAAGAGCAGATACTGAGGATTACACCCAGTATACAGGACAGGAGAAGTGGTACTGTGCAGTGTATATATATACAGAATAAGAGCAGATACTGAGGATTACACCCAGTATACAGGACAGGAGAAGTGGTACTGTGCAGTGTATATATATACAGAATAAGAGCAGATACTGAGGATTACACCCAGTATACAGGACAGGAGAAGTGGTACTGTGCAGTGTATATATATACAGAATAAGAGCAGATACTGAGGATTACACCCAGTATACAGGACGAGAAGTGGTACTGTGCAGTGTATATATATACAGAATAAGAGCAGATACTGAGGATTACACCCAGTATACAGGACAGGAGAAGTGGTACTGTGCAGTGTATATATACAGAATAAGAGCAGATACTGAGGATTACACCCAGTATACAGGACAGGAGAAGTGGTACTGTGCAGTGTATATATATACAGAATAAGAGCAGATACTGAGGATTACACCCAGTATACAGGACAGGAGAAGTGGTACTGTGCAGTGTATATATATACAGAATAAGAGCAGATACTGAGGATTACACCCAGTATACAGGACAGGAGAAGTGGTACTGTGCAGTGTATATATATACAGAATAAGAGCAGATACTGAGGATTACACCCAGTATACAGGACAGGAGAAGTGGTACTGTGCAGTGTATATATATACAGAATAAGAGCAGATACTGAGGATTACACCCAGTATACAGGACAGGAGAAGTGGTACTGTGCAGTGTATATATATACAGAATAAGAGCAGATACTGAGGATTACACCCAGTATACAGGACAGGAGAAGTGGTACTGTGCAGTGTATATATACAGAATAAGAGCAGATACTGAGGATTACACCCAGTATACAGGACAGGAGAAGTGGTACTGTGCAGTGTATATATACAGAATAAGAGCAGATACTGAGGATTACACCCAGTATACAGGACAGGAGAAGTGGTACTGTGCAGTGTCCATATATACAGAATAAGAGCAGATACTGAGGATTACACCCAGTATACAGGACAGGAGAAGTGGTACTGTGCAGTGTATATATATACAGAATAAGAGCAGATACTGAGGATTACACCCAGTATACAGGACAGGAGAAGTGGTACTGTGCAGTGTATATATACAGAATAAGAGCAGATACTGAGGATTACACCCAGTATACAGGACAGGAGAAGTGGTACTGTGCAGTGTATATATACAGAATAAGAGCAGATACTGAGGAACTCTTTATTAATTTTATACAAAAATACAAAAACTTTGCTATAAAATTTCCAAACAAGATATAAAACAATGAATTAAGTATATGCACTCACCCTACTGGCCCAGCTACATGCAGACTCTCATTCATATCTACTACAAAAGAGAAAATGAAACCTAGCCGAACCTAAACATCCGATCCGGCTGAACCCCGACTATATACAAATTTATACAAATTGTTTCTAACAGAAAATAAATGACAACTTGTCACAATAAATAATAATAAACACAAATTAAATAATCATAATATAAATATGAGATAACAATACATTTTTTTTAATTTAATTTATTTTAAATTTTTTTTATTTTTTTTATTTTTTTTTAAACACACAATAATACAAACCTTTACTACCCCTACCAATCTATCTACCCCATCACCTTCACCCAGGGCCAACCTCCGCCTCTTGTCCCTCCATGAGGCCAGCCCTTCCTCCACCACCCACACCCAGCCCCTCGCCTCATGTCCTCCTATGTCCGCATAGTCCAGGGCTGGATGCAGGCCTCCCCACACAAAAATATGAACCCACCCCCACCCCATCCCACCCAACCTAACTACACCCACTTACCCTATCATACAATATATACAACTTATAACAAACATATCAATCGATACAAACCAATATCAAAATCCACCCGAAGGCCCAAGTTCAGTCATTTGCAAACCTTTCTTCAAAAACTCATCTTAAATACAAAACAAAAACCTAGTGTGAAAGCCTCAGCCCAACACCAGGAAAAGTGCTACTGAGGCTAAGGCACATCGAAGGTGAAGCCTCTCCAGAGGTAAGAGACCCCATCCGTACTCACCCTTTCACACTCGAGAGAGCGAACCTTCACCAGGTCACCGAGAATGTTCCTACACACCTCTTCCACAGGGAGGACTTTCTGCTGGGTTGAAACTAAACACCGTGCGCTCCATGTGAAGTACCTGACCACTATGCTAACTATAAAAGCTGTGCATGGGTCCCTTCTTC
Source organism: Bufotes viridis (assembly GCA_033119425.1). Taxonomy (NCBI): domain Eukaryota; kingdom Metazoa; phylum Chordata; class Amphibia; order Anura; family Bufonidae; genus Bufotes; species Bufotes viridis. The sequence continues at coordinate 17,880 of JAKVIS010002443.1, read as the reverse complement.
CCAAACCTTTGAATGCTCCATAAGCCCACTCCGCATAGGAGAGGTTGGCTAGCCTAGGCCAGCCAATGGATGCACCCACCCGTTTGTATACCTCTGCATTAAAGGGACACTGAAGCAGGAAGTGCTCCATACTTTCCAGTATGTCGCCACACTCCTCCCGGGGACAACCCCTTTCATCAGAGTTCCTATACCTCAAGTTGCCCCTTACATACAGCTTCCCGTGAAAGCAGCGCCAAGCCAAGTCCCAAAACTTCAAGGGGATCCTTGCCGAATTTAACAACTGTAACCCCTTGTCTAGATCCCGGCTTGGGCAATCTCTTAGGGCCAGGGCTTTTGGAAGTGGGTCAACAAGACCCTCTCGTCAAGGGATCTCCTTGACTGGGTCCTGATCTCCCTCACTCCCAAACCCCACCGGCGGATCACCTTCAGAATCGGGGTGACATAAGCCGGAAGATATCCGTGAGGTGTACGCAAATCCTTCACTTGCCCTCCTGTCTCCCACTCCTGGAAGAAAGGCCGAAACCAACCCCTGCAAGAGACTACCCACGGAGGAGCCCTCTCTTTCCAGAGGTTTGCCAGGTTGATCTTAACAAAGGTGTTCACAAGGAACACCACGGGGTTGACCATACCCAACCCCCTAGTCTCTACGTACGGTATGTCACCTCTCTCTCTGACTAGGTTCAGCCTATTCCCCCATAACAGTTGGAAGAACAGACTGTAAACCCGAGTCCAGAGAGGTTCTGGCAAGACACATACACTGGCCAAATAGATAAGCAAAGGGAGAAGGTAAGTCTTGATCAGGCTCACCCTTTCCCTGAGGGTCAAAGACCAACCCTTCCACTGGTCAACCTTCTGAGCGGCGATCTTAAGCCTGCTATCCCAATTTGGGTGGATAACCCATGGCCGAATTGAGCGCCTAGGACTGCTGGCGACTGGGGCTCTGGGAGGGTGTCCGGAGACCGAAAGATGGATCACCCCTCCCAGCCAGAGACTCTCACACTTATCCCGGTTAATCACGGACCGGAGACTTCAGTAGCGTTCACCTCCGACATCACGTATTCCGCCTCCCCTCCCGAGGACACGAAAACAGTGACGCCATCGGCATAAGCCACCACCCTCAGAGTGGCTTCTGGCTCCTCCAGACTCATCCTGACTCCCGCTAACGGCCCACGATCAATCCTCCTAATAAAAGGATCAATCGCAAACACGTATAAGAGCGGGCTCAATGGACAACCCTGGCGGACTCCAGACCCGACCTCAAAAGGGCTGCCAGACCAACCGTTCACCAGCGGGAAACTCTCTGCCCCTGCATACAAGATCTTTAACCAATCGACAAACCCCCGGCAGGCCATATTTCAGAAGGACTGACCAGAGGTACTCGTGGTTAACCCGATCAAAAGCCTTTGCCTGATCTAAGGCCAGCATGTACCCCTTCCAGTTACCCGCCCTACCCTGCTCCACTGCCTCTCGGACACCGAGTACAGCACTAAACGTGCTTCGACCTGGAACTGAGCAATGTTGGGTCTCCGGAAGGAGCCGGGTGCAAACTGCACCAACCGATTAAACAGTATCTTGGCCAGGATCTTTCTGTCCGTACTGAGAAGCTATGGGACGCCAATTCTCAATACGGCTCGGATCTTACCCGTTGATATAAGGATCAGAGCTGACCTCCTCATTGACCTCGGCAGAGCACCCGAGGATAGGCACTCATTTAATACCTTAGTCAAGAGGGGAACCAAGAAGTCCTTAAAGGTCTTATAAAACTCGGATGTTAAGCCATCCGGGCCTGGCGACTTCTTTAGGGCAAGCCCTTCGATCGCCAGGCTGACTTCCTCTTCTCTGATTTCTTCTATCAAAACGCCAAGAGAAAGGTCTACTCTTGACTCAGGGATGGTTTCAGCCAGGAAAGCCGAAATCCTGTCCCGATTCAGATCCTTCTTCCTCAAGAGGCACGAGTAGAAGGACTTGGCGATTTCAAGATCCCTGATCTGGACCTATCCAGAGATCCCGTACCATCGACCAGTCCCGTCACCAACTTACTTTTCACTGACATCTTACAGTTTCTGTAAGGGTCGGGCGAGCGGTACTTCCGAAATCCCTCTCAAAAACCAAAGATGTGTGCCTATCGTACTGGCACCTCTTAAGCAAAGATTTCACCCTGGAGATATCCTCTCGGCTACCTCCAGTCGAGACCAGTTGTTCGAGTTTCCTCCTCAGACCCTGATACAAGCGATACTTGTCCAGGGACCTGAGGCTCGAGAGCTGGCGGAAGAATTTTGCCACCCGATCTTTGAATATCTCCCACCACTCCCGACTTAGTGTCACAAAGATCCAGCAACTCTACCTGAGTCTGAAGGAAGTCCTCAAAGGATTGTCTCACCTCTGCTTCCTCCAGGAGGGCCGAATTTAGCTTCCAATAGCCTCTTCCCATTTGGGGGATTCTGCAACATTCAAAGAGAACATAATCATACAGTGATCGGAGAATTCCACCTCTACCACCTTTAAAGGTGAAAAAGTAGTCTCCTCCTTTAAATAAAACCTGTCTATTCTAGACCTAATCTGACTACCTCTATAATAAGTGAAACCCCCGTGGCCTGAGGTGTGCCGAATGTGGACATCCACCAGGCGAGCCTCGCTAGCTATGCTATTCAGGGATACACTATCATAAGCCAGCCGGTCTCTGGCGCCTCCCGGTCTTGGGACCTTGTGACTGTATTAAAGTCCCCGCCAAAGACCACCTGCCGACTCGTAAAAGGAAAGGTTTGATCCTCAAAAAGAGATGCTTCCGATCCCGCTTGGTTTGGGGACCATAGATGTTTATCAGGCGAGCTCTTGACCCTTCATGAGGACATCTAAAATCAAACACCTCCCCATTTCTAACTCAATCACTCGTCGGCTTTCTACTGAGTGCGGTAAAAGGACCGCCACTCCGCTATACGGCTCAGCCGCAAGAGACCAATATGATGGACCACACCTCCACTCCTTTTTGCTTTATATACAGCCGCCAAATCTGGCAGCCTGGTCTCTTGCAAAAATAAAATATCAGCTTCAACCCGGCTGAGAAAATCAAAGGCTGCAAACCTAGCCGCATCCGATTTAATACTGGCGACATTAATGGTGCGCCAGGGTCCAGCAGTGAGTGCCGCCATACAGAGTGATTAAGTTAGACGGCCTTCTTCCTTCCCTTCCCATTCTTCTTCTTACCCCTCCCGGGGCTACCCCTAAGGTGGCACGATTTCTTTTGAGAGAGACAGTGGTGTCCATCTCATTAGTCACCACCGCCTCCCCCTTCGCACCACCCTTGTCATTCCCATTCGCAGTGTCTGGACCCGCCCCACCTCCCGAGGACCTTGCATCCTCACTGGAGGGGCGCGGGCCCTTCAGAGGCTCCTTCTCTTGCCCCTCCGGCTCCCCACCTTCGACCTCCTCCCCAGAAGAAGAGGAGGCGGAGATCTCATCCAAGATGAGGTACCGGTTGGAAAGATCCAGGGAAGAGAGTCAGGATTAGAGAGGTCAGGGGAGCTGGCTTCGCCTTCCGCAGCCACTCTGGTCGGGCTAGATTTTTTTTTTGGTCAGACGTTTCCTTCTTGTTCTTTTAGACTCTGTCACACTCCCCTCTGTTGCACTCTCGTAGCAAGAGGACAGGAGTCACCTCGGGACGGTCTAGTCTCCTGAGTTCCTCATTCACCTCGTTATCCCCCAGGGTCTCAGCTCTAGGAGAGGCATTCTCTTGGGAGGGCGCAGGCATCACCCCAGGACGGGGTTCCACCTGTCCCCTCTCCATTTGACGCCTCTCCCTCCGTCTCTGCTGGGACGGGCCGTCTTTTCTCTTCATCGACCCCACTGCCCTGTCACCTTCGCCAGCACTCGCCTCGGCGGTGGGGGCCTCCGGCTCACCTCCGCGCGTGCACGAGCCACGTTGGCGACAGAGCGTGGGCAACGACTGAGCGGGTGCCCTAGCTCACCACACAGGTTGCATCTAATCTGCCCACAAGATGCAGCTAGATGACCTTCACCCCCGCACACGCGCACCTCTGCACTTGGCAGCTGGCGCTGAAGTGCGAAGGGCTGCCGCACTTGTAACACAGCTTAGGCTGCCCCTGTAGAACACCATGATCCTATCCCGACCAAGGAAAGCAGATGATGGTATGTGGGAAACCGACCCCCTGAATGTTTCAACTTAATCTGAAACGTCCAGGCACCCGACCAGATGCCAAACTCATCCAGGTTCTTGCTAGGAAGACCCTGGACGTCCCCGTACCTGCTCAACCAGGTCAAGATGTCAACACAAGAAAGTGACTCGTTACGGGTCAGAACGGTCACTTTCTTGACCTCATTCTGGCGGGTTATCGCTTGCACGAAAAACCCCTGCCAGTCCGGCTGGTCTTTTGCCAGTTCATACCCAGACCAGAAAAGTTCAAGACCCTCTGGCCGGGCAAAACTGACATCAAACTCCCGGGTGCCATACGGATGTATCAGGGCAAAGATGTCACATGCCCTGATGCCCATCTGAAAGAGAAGCTCTGCCACCCTCTTCCTGGTAGGGCACGCTTCATTGCCTCTCCATTTCAGACAGACAACATTCCGTCTGGTTGACCCGGGGCCGGTTGTGGGTGAGGACCAGGTGGTCTCGCCCCCGCCTTGCTCTCGGAAGGCACGCACGCCATGCCTGTCTATCCAGAAGGATAGATCCACCTGCTGCCCCCTACTGTAATGGAATTCTCCCCTCTCCTTAGAGCCTCTAGAAGTTGCCGCTGCAAGTTACCGTCACCAGACATTGGTAATGGGGAGGACAATGGGGACCGCCCTCCCCTGCGCCGGCGACCACACCAGCATAACCTCTGCCAGGCGTAAAAGGTAAGCATCCTCAAAGAGATGCTTCCATCCCGCGGTTTGGGGACCATAGATGTTTATCAGGCGAAGCTCTGACCCTTCATGAGACATCTAAAATCAAACACCTCCCCATTTCTAACTCAATCACTGGCGGCTTTCTACTGGTGCGGTAAAAGGATCCTGACTGGCTATACTGCTCAGCCGCAAGAGACCAATATGATGGACCATAATTCTTTTTGCTTTATATATAAAGCCACAATCTGGCAGCCTGTCTTTGCAAAATAAATATCAGCTTCAACCCGGCTGAGGAAATCAAAGAACAAACTAGCCGCATCCGATGGCAGACACGAGTGAGGCCGCCATACAGAGTGATTAAGTTAGACGGCCTTCTTCCTTCCTCCCATTCTTCTCTACTCCTCCCAGGGCTACCCCTATGTGGCACGAGATTTCTTTGAGAGCAGTGGTGTCCATCTCATTAGTCACCACCGCCTCCCCTTCGCGACCACCCTTGTCATTCCCATTCCCAGTGTCTGGACCCACCCCACCTCCCTCTCGAGTATTTTTCTGCATCCTCACCGGAGGAGAGGGCTCCTTCAGAGGCTCCTTCTTCTTGCCCTCCGGCTCCCTTCACCTTCGACCTCTCCTAGAAGAGAGGGGAGGCGGAGACCTCATCCAAGGTGAGGCACCGCTGGAAAGATCCAGGGAAGAGTCAGATTAGAGAGGTCCAGGGGGAGCTGGCTGGCCTTCCGCAGCCACTCTGGTCGGGCTAGATTTTTTTGGTCAGACGCTCGCCTTGTTTTTTAGACTCTGTCACACTCTCTGTTGCACTCTCGTAGCAAGAGGACAGAGTCACTCGAACGGCCCAGTCTCCTGGAGTTCCTCATTCACCTCAAGTATCCCCCAGGGTCTCAAGCCTAGGGAGAGGTGATGCCTTCCTTCTGGGAGGGGCGCAGGTATCCACCTCCCAGGACGGGGGTTCCGCCTGCCTCTCCATCCGACGCCTCCGTCTTCTGCTGGGACGGGCCGTCTTTCTTCATCGACCCCACTGCCCTGTCACTCTGCGCCAGCACTCGCTCCGCCGGTGCGGGCCTCCCCAGCTCACCTCCTGCGTGCACGAGCCACGTTGGCGCTAGCAGAGCGTGGGCAACGACTGAACGGGTGCCCTGTGCCTCACCACACAGGTTGCGTACTCCACCTGCCCACAAGATGCAGCTAGATGGCCTCTCACCCCCGCATAACGCGCACTCAGCACTTGGCAGCTGGCGCGAAGTGCGAAGGGCCAGCGCACTTGCAGGCACCACAGCTTAGGCTGTCTTCTGAACACCACATGATCCTATCCCGACCAAGGAGCAGATGATGTGGGAAACCGAATTTCCTGAATGCTTCTCAACTTAACCTGAAACGCCCAGGCACCCTGTACCTCAGATGCGCCAAACTCATCCAGGTTCTTACTAGAAGACCCTGACGTCCCCATGCCTGCTCAACTACAGGTCAAGATGTCAACACAAGACAGTGACTCGCATACGGTCAGAACGGGTCATCTTTCTTGACCTCATTCTGGCGGGGGTTACCGCTCGCACGAAAAACCCTGCCAGTCCGTTGGTCTTTTTGCCAGCTCATACCCAGACCAGAAAAAGTTCAAGACCTCTGGCCGTGGCAAAACTGACATCAAACTCCCGGTGCCATATTTGATGTATCAGGGCAAAGATGTCACATGCCCTGATGCCCATCTGAAAGAAGCTCACAATTCTCTTCCTGGTAGCACGCCATTGCCTCCTCCATTTCAGACAGACAAATATTCCATCTGGTTAACTCCGGGGCCGGGCTGTGGTGAGGACCAGGTGGTCCCTGCCCTCGCTTCGTTTCGAAGGCACGCCGCATATGCCTGTCTATCCAGAAGGGTAGTATCCACCTGCTGCCCCCTGCTGTAATGGGATTCTCCCCTCTCCTTAGAGCCTCTAAAAGTTGCCGCTGCAAAGTTACCGCTCACCAGACATTGGTAATGGGGAGGACAATGGGGATCGCCCTCCCCTGGAGCCGGCGACCGGCACCAGCATAACCTCTGCCAGGCGTAACCGGCGCGGGAGGGGCAGTCGAACCGGACTACCTCCGCCCGGCCTACCTGCCGGGCAGGATCCCGGGTCTTCAGTCACTTCATTGCCCAGGACCCCACCACCTCCCTGGGAGAGGCAGGGCCTCGCGTGAAAGGTGGAAAAATCCCGGTAGCTTGTCAGCAACCTGCAGCTCCTCCAAACACAATCACACACCCGCCGGGACTGGCTCCAGTATACTGAGGATTACACCCAGTATACAGGACAGGAGAAGTGGTACTGTGCAGTGTATATATATACAGAATAAGAGCAGATACTGAGGATTACACCCAGTATACAGGACAGGAGAAGTGGTACTGTGCAGTGTATATATATACAGAATAAGAGCAGATACTGAGGAACTCTTTATTAATTTTATACAAAAATACAAAAACTTTGCCATAAAAATTTCCAAACAAGATATAAAAAAGGAATAAAGTATATGCACTCACCCTACTGGCCCAGCTACACGCAGACTCTCATTCATACCTACTACAAAAGAGAAAATGAAACCTAGCCGAACCTAAACATCCGATCCGGCTGAACCCCGACTATATACAAATTTATACAAATTGTTTCTAACAGAAAATAAATGACAACTTGTCACAATAAATAATAATAAACACAAATTAAATAATCATAATATAACATATACATTTTTTTTTATTTAATTCAATTTATATTTTTTTTTAATTTATTTTATTTTTTTATATATATATATATATTTTTTTATTTTTTTTTTTAACACACATATTATAAGAAAATACAAACCTATACTACCCTCTACCAATCTATCTATCCCATCACCTTCACCCAGGGCCAACCTCCGCCTCTTGTCCCTCCATGAGGCCAGCCCTTCCTCCACCACCCACACCCAGCCCCTCGCCTCATGTCCTCCTATGTCCGCATAGTCCAGGGCTGGATGCAGGCCTCCCCACACAAAAATATGAACCCCCCACCCCATCCCACCCAACCTAACTACACCCACTTACCCTATCATACAATATATACAACTATACAAACAAACATATCAATCGATACAAACCAATATCAAAATCCACCCGAAGGCCCAAGTTCAGTCATTTGCAAACCTTTCTTCAAAAACTCATCTTAAATACAAAACAAAACCTAGTGTGAAAGCCTCAGCCCAACACCAGGAAAAGTGCTACTGAGGCTAAGGCACATCGAAGGTGAAGCCTCTCCAGAGGTAAGAGACCCCATCCGTACTCCACCCTTTCACACTCGAGAGAGCGAACCTTCACCAGGTCACCGAGAATGTTCCTACACACCTCTTCCACAGGGAGGACTTTCTGCTGGGTTGAAACTAAACACCGTGCGTTCCATGTGAAGTACCTGACCACTATGCTAACTATAAAGCTGTGCATGGGTCCCTTCTTCCCAAACCTTGAATGCTCCATAAGCCCACTCCGCATAGGAGAGGTTGGCTAGCCTAGGCCAGCCAATGGATGCACCCACCCGTTTGTATACCTCTGTATTAAAGGGACACTGAAGCAGGAAGTGCTCCATACTTTCCAGTATGTCGCCACACTCCTCCCGGGGACAACCCCTTTCATCAGAGTTCCTATACCTCAAGTTGCCCCTTACATACAGCTTCCCGTGAAAGCAGCGCCAAGCCAAGTCCCAAAACTTCAAGGGGATCCTTGCCGAATTTAACAACTGTAACCCCTTGTCTAGATCCCGGCTTGGGCAATCCTTAAGGGCCAGGGGCTTTTGGAAGTGGGTCAACAAGACCCTCTCGTCAAGGGATCTCCTTGACTGGGTCCTGATCTCCCTCACTCCCAAACCCCACCGGCGGATCACCTTCAGAATCGGGGTGACATAAGCCGGAAGATATCCGTGAGGTGTACGCAAATCCTTCACTTGCCCTCCTGTCTCCCACTCCTGGAAGAAAGGCCGAAACCAACCCCTGCAAGAGACTACCCACGGAGGAGCCCTCTCTTTCCAGAGGTTTGCCAGGTTGATCTTAACAAAGGTGTTCACAAGGAACACCACGGGGTTGACCATACCCAACCCCCTAGTCTCCTCGTACGGTATGTCACTCTCTCTTGACTAGGTTCAGCCTATTCCCCCATAACAGTTGGAAGAACAGACTGTAAACCCGAGTCCAGAGAGGTTCTGGCAAGACACATACACTGGCCAAATAGATAAGCAAAGGGAGAAGGTAAGTCTTGATCAGGCTCACCCTTTCCCTGAGGGTCAAAGACCAACCCTTCCACTGGTCAACCTTCTGAGCGGCGATCTTAAGCCTGCTATCCCAATTTTGGGTGGGATAATCCCCATGGCCGAATTGAACGCCTAGGACTTTGGCTGACGACTGGGGCTCTGGGAGGGTGTCCGGGAGACCGAAAGATGGATCACCCCTCCCAGCCAGAGACTCTCACACTTATCCCGGTTAATCACGGACCCGGAGACTTCCGAGTAGCGTTCTACCTCCGACATCACGTATTCCGCCTCCCCTCCCGAGGACACGAAAACAGTGACGTCATCGGCATAAGCCACCACCCTCAGAGTGGCTTCTGGCTCCTCCAGACTCATCCTGACTCCCGCTAACGGCCCACGATCAATCCTCCTAATAAAAGGATCAATCGCAAACACGTATAAGAGCGGGCTCAATGGACAACCCTGGCGGACTCCAGACCCGACCTCAAAGGGCTGCCAGACCAACCGTTCACCAGTGGGAAACTCTCTGCCCCTGAATACAAGATCTTTAACCAATCGACAAACCCCCGGCAGGCCATATTTCAGAAGGACTGACCAGAGGTACTCGTGGTTAACCCGATCAAAAGCCTTTGCCTGATCTAAGGCCAGCATGTACCCCTTCCAGTTACCCGCCCTACCCTGCTCCACTGCCTCTCGGACACCGAGTACAGCACTAAACGTGCTTCGGCCTGGAACTGAGCAATGTTGGGTCTCCGAAAGGAGCCGGGTGCAAACTGCACCAACCGATTAAACAGTATCTTGGCCAGGATCTTTCTGTCCGTACTGAGAAGCGCTATGGGACGCCAATTCTCAATACGGCTCGGATCTTTACCCTTTGATATAAGGATCAGAGCTGACCTCCTCATTGACCTCGGCAGAGCACCCGAGGATAGGCACTCATTTAATACCTTAGTCAAGAGGGGAACCAAGAAGTCCTTAAAGGTCTTATAAAACTCGGATGTTAAGCCATCCGGGCCTGGCGACTTCTTTAGGGCAAGCCCTTCGATCGCCAGGCTGACTTCCTCTTCTCTGATTTCTTCTATCAAAACACCAAGAGAACGGTCTACTCTTGACTCAGGGATGGTTTCAGCCAGGAAAGCCGAAATCCTGTCCCGATTCAGATCCTTCTTCCTCAAGAGGCACGAGTAGAAGGACTTGACGATTTCCAAGATCCCTGATCTGGACCTATCCAGAGATCCCGTACCATCGACTCAGTCCCGTCACCAACTTACTTTTCACTGACATCTTACAGTTTCTGTAAGGGTCGGGCGAGCGGTACTTCCGAAATCCCTCTCAAAAACCAAAGATGTGTGCCTATCGTACTGGCACCTCTTAAGCAAAGATTTCACCCTGGAGATATCCTCTCGGCTACCTCCAGTCGAGACCAGTTGTTCGAGTTTCCTCCTCAGACCCTGATACAAGCGATACTTGTCCAGGGACCTGAGGCTCGAGAGCTGGCGGAAGAATTTTGCCACCCGATCTTTGAATATCTCCCACCACTCCGACTTAGTGTCACAAAGATCCAGCAACTCTACCTGAGTCTGAAGGAAGTCCTCAAAGGATTGTCTCACCTCTGCTTCCTCCAGGAGGGCCGAATTTAGCTTCCAATAGCCTCTTCCCATTTGGGGGATTCTGCAACATTCAAAGAGAACATAATCATACAGTGATCAGAGAATTCCACCTCTACCACCTTTAAAGGTGAAAAAGTAGTCTCCTCCTTTAAATAAAACCTGTCTATTCTAGACCTAATCTGACTACCTCTATAATAAGTGAAACCCCGTGGCCTGAGGTGTGCCGAATGTGGACATCCACCAGGCGAGCCTCGCTAGCTATGCTATTCAGGGATACACTATCATAAGCCAGCCGGTCTCTGGCGCCTCCCGGTCTTGGGACCTTGTGACTGTATTAAAGTCCCCGCCAAAGACCACCTGCCGACTCAGTAAAAGGAAAGGTTTGATCCTCAAAAGAGATGCTTCCGATCCCGCTTGGTTTGGGGACCATAGATGTTTATCAGGCGAAGCTCTTGACCCTTCATGAGGACATCTAAAATCAAACACCTCCCCATTTCTAACTCAATCACTCGTCGGCTTTCTACTGGTGCGGTAAAAAGGACCGCCACTCCGCTTATACCGGCTCAGCCGCAAGAGACCAATATGATGGACCACACCTCCACTCCTTTTTGCTTTATATACAGCCGCCAAATCTGGCAGCCTGGTCTCTTGCAAAAATAAAATGTCAGCTTCAACCCGGCTGAGAAAATCAAAGGCTGCAAACCTAGCCGCATCCGATTCTAATACTGGCGACATTAATGGTCGCCTAGGGTCAACGGAGTAAGTGCCGCCATACAGAGTGATTAAGCTAGACGGCCTTCTTCCTTCCCTCCCATTCTTCTTCTTACCCCTACCGGGCTACCCCCTAAGGTGGCACGATTTCTTTTGAGAGAGACAGTGGTGTCCATCTCATTAGTCACCACCGCCTCCCCTTCGCACCACCCTTGTCATTCCCATTCGCAGTGTCTGGACCCGCCCCACCTCCCGAGGACCTGCATCCTCACTGGAGGGGGCGCGGCCCTTCCAGAGGCTCCTTCTCTGCCCTCCGGCTCCCCACCTTCGACCTCCTCCCAGAAGAAGAGGGAGGCGGAGATCTCATCCAAGGTGAGGTACCGGTTGGAAAGATCCAGGGGAAGAGAGTCAGGATTAGAGAGGTCCAGGGGGAGCTGGCTTCGCCTTCCGCGCCACTCTGGTCGGGCTAGATTTTTTTGGTCAGACGTTTCCTTCTTGTTCTTTAGACTCTGTCACACTCCCTCTGTTGCACTCTCGTAGCAAGAGGACAGAGTCACCTCGAACGGTCTAGTCTCCTGAGTTCCTCATTCACCTCATTATCCCCCAGGGTCTCAGCTCTAGGAGAGGCATTCTCTTGGGAGGGCGCAGGCATCACCCCAGGACGGGGTTCCACCTGCCCCTCTCCATTTGACGCCTCTCCCTCCGTCTCTGCTGGGACGGGCCGTCTTCTCTTCATCGACCCCACTGCCCTGTCACCTTCGCCAGCACTCGCCTCGGCGGTGGGGGCCTCCGGCTCACCTCCGCGTGCACGAGCCACGTTGGCGACAGAGCGTGGGCAACGACTGAACGGGTGCCCTAGCTCACCACACAGGTTGCATCTAATCTGCCCACAAGATGCAGCTAGATGGCCTTCACCCCCGCACAACGCGCACCTCTGCACTTGGCAGCTGGCGCTGAAGTGCGAAGGGCTGCCGCACTTGTAACACAGCTTAGGCTGCCCCCTGTAGAACACCATGATCCTATCCCGACCAAGGAAAGCAGATGATGGTATGTGGGAAACCGACCCCTGAATGTTTCAACTTAATCTGAAACGCCCAGGCACCCGACCAGATGCCAAACTCATCCAGGTTCTTGCTAGGAAGACCCTGGACGTCCCCGTACCTGCTCAACCAGGTCAAGATGTCAACACAAGAAAGTGACTCGTTACGGGTCAGAACGGTCACTTTCTTGACCTCATTCTGGCGGGTTATCGCTTGCACGAAAAACCCCTGCCAGTCCGGCTGGTCTTTTGCCAGTTCATACCCAGACCAGAAAAGTTCAAGACCCTCTGGCCGGGCAAAACTGACATCAAACTCCCGGGTGCCATACGGATGTATCAGGGCAAAGATGTCACATGCCCTGATGCCCATCTGAAAGAGAAGCTCTGCCACCCTCTTCCTGGTAGGGCACGCTTCATTGCCTCTCCATTTCAGACAGACAACATTCCGTCTGGTTGACCTGGGCCGGTTGTGGGTGAGGACCAGGTGGTCTCGCCCGCCTTGCTCTCGGAAGGCACGCACGCCATGCCTGTCTATCCAGAAGGATAGATCCACCTGCTGCCCCCTACTGTAATGGAATTCTCCCCTCTCCTTAGAGCCTCTAGAAGTTGCCGCTGCAAGTTACCGTCACCAGACATTGATAATGGGGAGGACAATGGGGACCGCCCCTCCCCCCCTGCGCCGGCGACCACACCAGCATAACCTCTGCCAGGCGTAACCAACGCAGGAGGGGCAGCCGGACCGGGCCCACCCCCACCCCCAGACCTATCTACAGCAGGTGCCACTCCAGACCCCTCTAAAGGGGCTACATGAGGCGCACCAGCCACTTGTACAGTGGCCGGCCGACCTCCAACATTCACCCCTCCATCAGGGCCCGGAGCAACACCACTAACAGAAACAGTATTTACACTACTGGAAGTGACCACTTCTTCAGTGGCCGCGGTCACACTCTCCCCTCCCCCCACACACACTACTGGGCCAGAGGGGACAGAGGGGACAGAGGTAACACTATTAGTTTTGTCCGGCATCTTCATGCTGGACACATTTTTAGCAGTCTTTCCAGCCTCCACCTGGCACTTGTCCAGTGCACTAGCAGAGGTGCTCGGAGCCACCTGACCACCAGCCATGTCTCCTTCGCCGCCCGTCCTGAGAGCCTTCCTGTCTGACCCCTCCTGCTTCTCCTCACCGCCCATGTTACCGCAAACAGGGACGGTGTCCTGCGCCATCTTTGTCGCATCTTTCTCCCCACTCCTACGCACCGGTCCCACAGCAGAGACCGGGCCAGGGAGGATGGTGGGGTTCGTGCCCTGAGCTGGCTTTTCACTTTGCCCAGGGCACGCAGGGTGGGTCACATAGACATACCTCACCTCTGGCTTTACTGGCTTTTTCTTCCTCCGCTTTCCCATCGGCTCATCTTCAGGTAATTCATTACCAAAGCAGATGTCCTCACGTATTTTGGGGGACTCCAGGTGGCGTATTTCAGCCATAAGTTGCCCCCCAACTCCGCTGCTCTCACCGAACTCCCCTTCCTCATCGGAACTAGTGGGGGGCAGGCATACCTGCTCTGCGGGGATACCTGTGGCGATACCTGTTCCAGCAGGTTGCCCCCCCATGTCCGACTCTTCCTCCTCACTTGTGGAGTCATCTTCCTGCTGTTTTCGGCTTCCAGCCATTTCATTGAACCTTGCGTCGTTCTTGAGCTTTTCCTTAAAGGGACCGCTGTTTTCCAGAATGGCCGCCATTCTTTCTTTTAGCTCTTTAATGATGTCTTTTAGGCCTTTTATTTTATTTGTTATTTCTGGCCTGTTTTTCCTCGTCGCTTTGTCCATCTTCGCCCTCTCAAGCTTCAGGTTCTCCCTAATTTTCTTGAGGGTCCTGTTCGCTTCCTCATACTCCCGGAGGTAGGCCGTGATCCGGGAGCTGTAAACGGTGATTAGTTCCTGGGACTTCATGGTGCCCCAGTCAGCCTCAACCGAGCCCGGCCCACCCCCAGGAGCACTCTGCGTACCTCTTGGAGGGCTACCGTCCGCCCTCCTGGAACTGCCGGCCATGGACACGGCTTCACCTCCGGGGGCTGCAGGGGCCGCTACACCACGACTCCTGGAAGATCTTCTGACCCCCGGGCGGAAGATGGAACTGAGGCCGGTAGGTCACCTCCCTACCTCCCGCCCGGCCTACCCGGGAAGTAGGATCCTGGGTCTTCAGTCGCTTCATTGCCCAGGACCCCACCACCTCCCTGGGGAGAGGCAGGGCCTGGGCTGGGAAAGGTGGAAAAATCCCTGGTAGCTTGTCAGCAATCAGCAGCTCCTCCAAACACAACCACACCCGTCGACTGGCTCCAGCACACTGAGGATTACACCCAGTATACAGGACAGGAGAAGTGGTACTGTGCAGTGTATATATATACAGAATAAGAGCAGATACTGAGGATTACACCCAGTATACAGGACAGGAGAAGTGGTACTGTGCAGTATCCATATATACAGAATAAGAGCAGATACTGAGGATTACACCCAGTATACAGGACAGGAGAAGTGGTACTGTGCAGT
The DNA here is from genome assembly GCA_033119425.1 of Bufotes viridis. Lineage (NCBI taxonomy): Eukaryota > Metazoa > Chordata > Amphibia > Anura > Bufonidae > Bufotes > Bufotes viridis. Next base: position 2,869 of record JAKVIS010002443.1, on the reverse strand, counting down.
GTATATATATACAGAATAAGAGCAGATACTGAGGATTACACCCAGTATACAGGACAGGAGAAGTGGCACTGTGCAGTGTATATATATACAGAATAAGAGCAGATACTGAGGATTACACCCAGTATACAGGACAGGAGAAGTGGTACTGTGCAGTGTGTATATACAGAATAAGAGCAGATACTGAGGATTACACCCAGTATACAGGACAGGAGAAGTGGTACTGTGCAGTGTATATATATATATATACAGAATAAGAGCAGATACTGAGGATTACATCCAGTATACAGGACAGGAGAAGTGGTACTGTGCAGTGTATATATATACAGAATAAGAGCAGATACTGAGGAGTACACCCAGTATACAGGACAGGAGAAGTGGTACTGTGCAGTGTATATATATATATATAGAATAAGAGCAGATACTGAGGATTACACCCTGTATACAGGAGAAGTGGTACTGTGCAGTGTATATATATACAGAATAAGAGCAGATACTGAGGATTACACCCAGTATACAGGACAGGAGAAGTGGTACTGTGCAGTGTATATATATATATAGAATAAGAGCAGATACTGAGGATTACACCCTGTATACAGGAGAAGTGGTACTGTGCAGTGTATATATATACAGAATAAGAGCAGATACTGAGGATTACACCCAGTATACAGGACAGGAGAAGTGGTACTGTGCAGTGTATATATATATATACAGAATAAGAGCAGATACTGAGGATTACACCCAGTATACAGGAGAAGTGGTACTGTGCAGTGTATATATATAGAATAAGAGCAGATACTGAGAATTACACCCAGTATACAGGACAGGAGAAGTGGTACTGTGCAGTGTCCATATATACAGAATAAGAGCAGATACTGAGGATTACACCCAGTATACAGGACAGGAGAAGTGGTACTGTGCAGTGTCCATATATACAGAATAAGAGCAGATACTGAGGATTACACCCTGTATACAGGAGAAGTGGTACTGTGCAGTGTATATATACAGAATAAGAGCAGATACTGAGGATTACACCCAGTATACAGGAGAGGAGAAGTGGTACTGTGCAGTGTATATATATACAGAATAAGAGCAGATATGGAAGATTACACCCAGTATACAGGACAGGAGAAGTGGTACTGTGCAGTGTATATATATATATACAGAATAAGAGCAGATACGGAGGATTACACCCTGTATACAGGAGAAGTGGTACTGTGCAGTGTGAGGACAGTCTGTCTAGTTGCTGTAGCCTTTGTTCTTTCCTTGCAGATTGATCCGTCAGTACATGCTAATCCTATCCTTGGTGCACTGACCTTCATCTCTGACGGGTGACACTGAATAAGGACACGGCTAGTATTTGCCGACTGAACAAACCCCTCAGAATGAAGCAGGCCTTCATATTTCTGTTGGTGCATTGGGTAACAGAAGGGGACCCCATCCCCACCCCATATTAATTAAAATATTCAAATTTTATCAGTCAGTTCAGCATCCATAGCACTGAGTGTAAACTCCTTTGGGGCTTGTAGTCTAATCTACTAAATAAAACTGTCATCATGTGGTTGGAAAGTCAAATACCCAGAAGGAACCGTCAGATATAAAGGGAAAGTACACAGTATATACAGGCCATGCAGATCCATGTTTATGCCATCCATGCCTGTTTATGTTTATGCCTACATTTCTAAAAATCTCCTGTTCCATTGGTGGGTGACATGAACCGCCTTTTGCCATGAATAAACTCCTGCTCTGCCTGGATGCTAGGGGCCTACATTTTAAAAAAATGTCTGTTCCATTGGTGGGTGACATTAACCCCGTTTTGCCGGTGAAAAACCCCTGCTCTGCCTGGGTGTCAGGGCCATACATTTTTCGTCTGTTCCATTGGTGGGTGACATGAACCCCGTTTTGCCGTGAATTAACCCCTCCTGTTCCTGGGTGCCAGGGGCCTACATTTCTAAAAATCGCCTGTTCCATTGGTGGGTGACATGAACCCCCGTTTTGCCATAAATTAACCCCTGCTCTGCCTGGGTGCCAGCGACCTACATTTCTAAAAATCCCCTGTTCCATTGGTGGGTGACATGAATCCCGTTTTGCTGTGAATAAACCCCTGCTCTGCCTGGATGCCAGGGACCTACATTTCTAAAAATCGCCTGTTCCATTGGTGAGTGACATGAAGCAATAAGTCATGGACCTATCAGGTTCTAATCCAGGGGACTCGGCACTCTACTTAAATCCTCTTCTGGCCATACACCAGAGCCAGTGATAGTCTCTTGATTTACTAGCTGTGTTCCTTGTTCCTGTGCTTATTGGATTGCTCATTCCTCTGACCCCAGCTTGTCTTCTGATCACTCTCTGTCTCTCGTTTGGTACTGTGTTGTCTGTCTGGTTCTGATGTCGACTAGTCTTCTGACTACTCTCTGGCTCTCGTTTGGTACTGCATAGCCTGTCTGGTTCTGATCCATTTATGCACGATTCTGTTTTTTGTGGTGTTTATCTGCCTCTGCACATAAGTAATGCAGGGCTGTTGACCAGTTGCGGTGTTGCTCCTAGGGTTTGTACTGCAAGTAGCTAAGGAAAGCGGGCTGGTTTCTAGGTTAGGGCTCACTGTCCATGTCCGTCCCTACCTACAGGCATTACACTGTCACTGTGAGTTGGCGTGGACCAATGCCCATTAGCTCCTACACCATTATCGCGCTATAATAGTGCGGTTGTTTTGCTCAGAACGACCCACTTAACGCAGCCTAGTATTACAGCACAGGGTGAGAAGGGATTGAGCTTGATATTAAAACTGGAAAATCCCCCGTAATCAAAACTGAGGAAATCAGACGTATCATGATCGTATACCTCAGTAGCGGCACACGATGCATGCCACTGG
>JAKVIS010002442.1:0-22986 GCA_033119425.1 Bufotes viridis | reverse complement strand
TCCAGACAGCTGAGCATGGGCTTCATGCAGGCATAGAAATAATGCTAGGATAAGGTAATATACAAGGCAAGCGCGGCTTCCATTCACCTGGTTTGGTGCACTGACAGCTTTGTTCACCACCACCAGGGGCAGAGCTAAAATTCAGTGCATTGTATGGGTGCCCAACAGTACATCACTAATACTTCCATTGCCTAATAGGTTGATGCTCTACAACCTATGGATTTGAATAAGGAAGATTGTTTTGTGTAACCTATGCTTTGATTTTAATGTGCACTTATTTCTCTTTTAGGGCTGGGAACACCCGAGAAGCGAGAACTCATTGATATTGTTTGGTAAAAGACATCTAGAAAGTGAGGCCTGGCAGGAGTCCAATCTATGTATAATGTTTGCAAGGTTCAGATTTTTTAAGAGGGTAACAGGTACATTTTCTAGATACCGTCTTCTCACAAAGCCTTGTAACATTCCCTGTTTGTACTGTATCATACTCGTGAATGTTCAGTCTGTTCCAGATATTTACCTCTCCAAAACAATCAGGAACTGAGCCCAGAATAAAGACGTTTCCATAAATATAATTAGATTACTATTAATTAGAGTTGTTAAGTGCTAGTTACGCTTCTGCTGGTATCACCATTTGGAGGTTTAACGAACAGCCCCAATGGGGCTACTTCTGTGAGATTTTAATTAGGTCTGGCAATGCTTTTTACCCAGGCATTCTCCGCACATACATACCATCGCTCATCAATATTTAATTTAATTACCACTGTTGCCGTGCTAGTCACATCTGACTTAAGAGACAAAATATGCTTATTTATTAATGAGGTAAAACATATACAACTTGTCAGTTTTTGTTACTTTAGTCACATTTTGTATCAGAAAAAAAGAGCATACTTCCATAGAAAAGCATGATAAAAGCATTGCTTTAAAAATGTTTTAAGGGGATTTTTTTTGTATCATTTCAATGTTCAGTATTAAAAATATAGCTCTGAACATGCCACAAATATTTTGCATTTCTAAGACTGGGTCCACACCCAGTTGTGTACTATATTTGGCAGAAACCTTTGAAATATTCCACCAAACTATATGCCTATACAATTGCATATGTCTGCATTCACACCCGTTATAAAAATGTACAGTGATATTAAAAGGCATAGCCAACTCTGCTTTTAATACAGTTGGGGCTGTCAACACCTACCAGCCAAAACTATGATAAAAGGACATTGTTTTGACAGAAGTTTGTCCAATGAAAGTCTGTGGACACGTTAGATGCTACTGTTGCCCATAATTAAACAATTTATTTTATTATAAATCTATATATAGAGATACTGATACTGTGGACAAAAGTACAATTATATTAAGTGTGACTCTGTTTGTATGCGGTGGTTGTTAAAGGGCTTGTCACATTGAGAAAATCCATTTTTAAATAACTAGTTCAAATCATTAGACATTTTTGATTTAATAGAACACCGTCAGCTGTTAGGAGGACTGAAGAGTGACCTCTGATTTGGCCTGTCAGGTACTGTAGAAAAAGTTGCCTTTTCTTCCTCAAGGTAGGTCATCAATATCAGATAGGTTGGGGTCCAACTCCCGGCATCTGTACTGATCAGCTGTTTGAAGAGTCTGCGGCGCTCCAGTGAGCATTGTGGCTTTTTCCTAGGTCAGTGACATCACATTCATTAGTTATCACATGGCCTATGTCACTTGAATGGTACTGAGCTGCAGTACTAGGCATAGCTGCTATGCAAGGTACGACACTGGATTTGGTACAATGTGAGGAGGTCATGACGTTCATAGGATCACTGCAGCCTCTTTAACCAGCTGACCGTGGGGGTGCCAAGAGTTGAGTGGTGGGGTCTCAGGCTATTTGAGAGACCTTGGCGTGGTGTCCGAGCTTAATACATGTCCTACTAGTAGGATGTGTCGAACCAACCTTTCAATTTTAACATCAGTGTGAGGGTTTAGTATTGCCGCAGAGTGCACCTGCCTTTGCTATGGTTATGCTGGTGCCAAGAGTTAGACCCCAATTATCAGAAACTGATCACCTATCCTGAGGATAGACCATCAACCTTTAAACCCTTGCTGCCAAGTGTTATCACAGATTACAGCTGATTGTCTGGGGTGCCTGCAATAAGATACCCTGTGATCATTGGTAAGGGACTCTTCTAACAAACATTGCTTTCTAAAGGTAACATTTTCTTTATTAACCATATTGAAGTTTCTATATATTTTTGCTAGAACTGAATCTTCTCCATTTAAACAACATTATTCTAATGGAACACTGAATTCCCTAGAACCAAATTAACTGCTTCTGGAGTAGAGATGAGCGAATCAATTTGTAAGAATCAATATATCTCATCAACAAGAGTTCTCCACCTGTGAGGGGCTGTCCCCAATGGTGAAGAAGCTTCCTGTGCTGCTTGATTGAGAAGCCAAGACATCTTGCCCTGCCCTGACAATGTTGCATCTGTGCTGGTGCTCCAAATAGCAGCACAAGTGTATTGGCTCTGCTTCTGTGGAACAAATGTTCATGCAAAGCAAATATACAGTACCTCCTTATAGAAACCGAGCATGCTGGTTAGGCATGCTGGATTGCATAGTTTTACCATTTTACCTTTGTTAAATATTGGCACAGCAGCTGTCCTCCAGGTGTGATGGGGTGAAGGGGGGAGGGAAAGAAGGAAGGGGGGAAAGATTGGGGGAAAGGGAAGGAAGGTGGAAGATGTTCTCACCCTCGTATGTATAGTGCTCTCAATGTGTCTGCAAAGAAAAATCTAAGTAAATATAGAACTCGCATTCTTTATTAAGACCTTTAGCAGTGTATCTATAAGGATTCTTTTTGTTTTAAAATGGACACCCTATCTCCTCCCTGATGGAATGGTGGAGCATGATCAAGTACCTGAAATTTAAGCTGAGAGGGGTGATGTTTCATTTGTTCAAAATGAGCTGGTCCTGGTTTAACCACATAAGAAAGAAAATCTAAGAATATCATCAAGTATCTGACAGAGGTAATGCATCAATTATCTGATTCAACCACTTATCAAAAGCTACCCAAGAATCTTGTAAAAAACACTGCAAGAATTTAACCTCAGGGGCAACATAGATACTTAAACTGTCAACTTCTTGACCAAAGCCAAACCGATTACTCCTGTATTCTATATCTTACCCAAGATCCATAAGAATGTACAAAACCCTCCTGGATGACCTATTGTGGCCCCCATGGAATCCATTTTATCACCCCTAGCCATATATCTAGATAAAATACTTATTTATCTCATAAAATATTCTCAATCCTTTCTGGATACTGGAGATTTTTTGAATAAACTACACAACTTACCTCTGGTCTCTGAGGAATGCCTATTAATAACATTTACTGTAATTAGCCTATATACTTCCATCGAGCACCATAAAGGTATCAGAGCTATAGCCTATATCCTATTAGCCGAATCTGACCTGACTCCAGTCCAACATCTTGGAAGACAATTATTTTCTTTTCGGAGATGATTTCTATGGGCAGCAGCAGGGTACTGCAATGGGTTTAGTATGCTAATGCATACATTATACTGTTTGAAGTTGAACATGTATACTCCCATACTTTGTTTCAACAAAGTGCAAAGGCATGGTATTGTTTAATATATTACATATTCTGTCTTTGGGGAGCACAAAAAAAAAACGGTTTTTGAACTCAATCTACCCTGAACTGAAATTCACGCTACACAGCACTGAGGAGAGGATAGATTTTTTGGATACACATGTAATAAAAACTTTCAAGGGCTGCAAGTAGACTGATACACCAAGCCAACAGACTGTAATGGGCTTTTACTTTACTCCCGTTGTCACCCTCATATGACTAAAAATTTGCTACCGCTCTTACAATTCCCCAGGGTGGAGTGCATAGTGACAAATCCAACCACTAAAAATGAAAGACTAGCAGAAATGGGCAACAAATTTTTAGCCAGAGGTTATCTTATCCCCCTTTCTTACTGAATAAAGAATTGGAGTACATCAAAACAGCCACATCCAGGCCTTTAACACTTTCAGGACCCTGAAGGATAGCATGTGTTACCACCTACCACCTCTCTTACCCAAAGTCCATCAGATAATTAGGAAACATTGGCCCCTTTTACATAGGGCATACCCGTGGGTAGAGGAGTTTCCCCTTCCCTCTCGTGCTATAAAAGGCTGAAAGATTTGCGTGACAAACTTATAAAAACTGACATGGGCAGTTTCACTAGAATACCGATCCAACAATTTTTGCAAACACCCAAAAATTGTACTTTCCCTTGTCTGGGTGTTCACAATGCACAGGCGTGATCAAAGGAGATTACGTAGTACACCCATACTGCGGTCAACGTTTCTACATCTATGCATTCTACACTTGCGATTCTTCTTTTGTGGTTTACATGCTCAAATGCCTTTGCGGTCTGAACTATGTTGGCGAAACGACACAATCACTCAAAGATAGAATACCACAGCACAAATCCCGAATCCGTTGTCGCAATCTCCTATTACCAGTACCAGCTCATTTTGTACAAATGAAACATCACCCCTCTCAGCTTAGATTTTATTCACTTGATCATATTCCACCACCACGTCGAGGAGGAGATAGAGCCCCCCCTTTCCCTCTCAACCTCTTTATATTAACATTACTAACAATATGCTATTACTCATCCATGTCCCCAAAACAACTTTCGATTTATTCACATATTAACTACATATTGAATTCCTCCTTACATTATATTTGTGCTTTGTATTTGTGTTGTATATACATATTAGACCTGTTCATACCAACTTATTTGTAGTGCTATGTATACATATTACTCTGCTATTTAGGTCTGTCATTCATTAGCACCATTTTATGGTGATTATATTTCATCCAGCAATTTCTGCTCTTAATTCTTGGGCATTTGCCCATAGTTTCCTCACTTTTAGTATCCTAGTGCGCATACACATGATGTCATTTCCGCCCATTTGCCCACAGTTCTTTCATTGACAGTATCCCAAGATGCAGACAAATGATGTCACCTCTGCCCATAGCTTTCTCATTGTGAGTATCCCAATGCAAGTACACATAATGTCACTTCTGCCCATTTTCCCATAGTTTCCTTATTGACAGTATCCCAGGGCGCATACACATGATGTCACTTCTACCCATTTGCCTATAGTTATCCCATTGTCAGGATTTTAGTATGCATGCACATGCACAAATTGGGAATGGGGATGAGCAGTAAGAGTTAAAGCACTAACTAAATATTAATTTAAATCCCTTTGCTCGTTTGAAGTTGAAAACTTTTTAGAGTGCAAGCAAACAATGCACAAAATAAAAATCTAACAAACCTTGGTTCCTGCAGGCTTTTGTTAAACTATAGCCTAGTTTAACTATGCCCTTATCTATATCTTGCACTTTACTGTACTCCTGAAAACCATGCTTCCGTCAACATACATTGCTGCACTCAGCAAACCTTGTCGTCTCTGCTTGAAGAGGGAAAACACTTTTAAGTGGTTACTAGTGATGAGCGGCAGGGGCAATATTTGAATTCATGATATTTTGCGAATATTCGTTAGAATATTTGTTATATATTCGCGAATATTCGTATTCGAGATTATTCTATTGATTGCGAATGTAATATTCGCCTAATGCGAATATTCTAAAATGCGAATATATAGCACTATAGAATAACATTTTTTCCAATTTAATGTGAACACTCATTGGCCCAAAAGCAACTGAAGCAGGAAGGAATCATGACTTCAGATGGAAAAAAATGACGAATATTCTAAAAAAAGAATATATAGCACTAAATTCTATAGTACTATACATTCGTGTTTTAGAATATTCGCATTATGCAAATATTCCATTTCCAATTTTTCGCATAAATAATGAAGAATATTCTAATTCACTACAGACTACAATATTGCAGCCTTCTCACATTGGCCCACAAGCAAGAAGCAGGTAGGTATACTAGGTAATGGGTTCAGATGAAAACAAAAAAACAAAAAAAAACAATAATAGCTTTTACGAATATATATCACTATATTTGAAATATTTGCGAATTCTCGAAGTGCCGAAATGTATTTTGCTACCATTATGAAATGTCCTTTACGCCAGCAGGAAAGGAGAATTAGGTATGGGTGTTCCAAAGGAATGTTATCTTGGTTATAAAGCATCAAAATGGAGAAGAAAAATCAGACCTAGGGTGTGGATTTGGATGAAGGGGGTGGGCATGTATGTCATCTCAACTAATAAAGAATAGATAGTGGTGAGCTGTCTAAATTCATAACTCTCATTTAGTATAAGATCTGCAGTGATATTGGCTATGATCAATTAACAAAGCTGGCCTGAATGATTGTCGACCAGAAAGTGAGGACAAAGAAAAGAGATGTAAAGAGATACAGTGGAACATAAAATGAATGGCAATGAAACTGTCTAGAAAAGAAGTAATTTAAATATCTGAACATGTGATTGCTATCTCCTCTCGTGTAGATCTATATTTTCTCCTTTTATTATGCTGTAATGTTCACTATTTTAAGTAATTTTCTGAAAAACTGCATGCTTTTCATTACCATTCCTCAATCTGCCTGCAGCACAGTATATCTCCCATATATCTTACATGTGTGAATATACAGTGAAATTCAATTTAATGCTTCAGTTGGCCAAAAATGTCAGTCATTTGCTCAAGAATATCAAGAACTGTAGATATAACATATGTATTCTAATACAGTTTGTGATAGTTTTTTCTATTTTTCGGGCAAAATAACATGTATCCAGTATAACAAGAAAAAACCTGCCGGATCTGTGCTGCCGCTAGTGCATGCGTGCACATGTTGTAGTTTTATTCCGACCGCCTCTCGGCATGTTTGTAATGCTGCAGCCCGGACCTCTGGCGGCACGCGCGCACTAGCGGCTGCATGGATCTGGCAAGCTGTTCACCTGCCGGAACAGCCTGCCAGAGAAGGCTGCCACTAATGTGAAAGTAGTCTTACCTGGATTTCTGCACTGATTTTTTTAACAAAATGTGTTCTGATTGCTATCTAAGGGTACTTTCACACTAGCGTTTTGGATTCCGTTTGTGAGATCCGTTTCAGGGCTCTCACAAACGGTCCAAAACAGATCAGTTAAGCCCCAATACATTCTGAATGGATAAGGATCCGTTCAGAATGCATCAGTTAGGCTCCGTTCCGCTTCTATTCTGTTTTGGAGGCGGACACCAAAACGCAGCTTGCTGTATTTTGGTGTCCGTCTGAAGAGGCGGAGCCTAACGGATCAGTTTTGAATTACAATGTAAGTCAATGGGGATGGATCCGTTTTCAATGACACAATATGGTGCATTTGAAAATGGATCTGTTCCCCATTGACTTTCAATGTCATCCAAAAGGGATCTGTCATTTTTCTTTAAAGCTAATGCAAACGGATCCGTTCTGAACGGATTCAAACATTTGCATTATAGGTGGGAATCCGTCTGTGCAAATAAACAGACGGATCCGCATCAACGCAAGTGTGAAAGTACCCTAAACCACAATTATAAACATAGACATTCCCACTAAACTAATAATACTGTACTCTTTATGTCTTTAATTAAGCATGTGGAGTAAACATCCTCAAAGCAGAGAAAAAAGTAAGTGAAACTCTGTGTTCATTAAAGGACGTGCCAAAGATACATAAAAGAGATGAGATTGGAAGTAAGGGTTTCACAGGTGATTTGGCCATTAAATCGAGACACACAAGGCCTTGTTACTGACCAATCTGTTGTTCTCGAGACAGACTGGTTAGTGTGAACAATGCCACAATGCATTCAGAAGTCTTTGGAAGATGTGTTATACAGACACGTGAGGGAGGAGAAGACTCTGCTCTTTGACAATCTGCAAATGTAGAAAGTTTAGGACTTTTTTAATCATTCTGAGTGTAGGTTCCCACCTTTGTATAACTGATCTGACAGAGGACAGCCTACCGGAGAATAGCCAGATACTGCCATTCACCGACAGGAAAAGACTGCTGGTTAACAAATCTACAAATGGTGAAAATTTAGGACTCTTTCAACTATCCCTAGGAGATCATTCAGAGGGTAGGTTTACGTCTCCATATAACTGATCTGGCAGAGGACAGCCTACCGGAGAGAAAAACAGATACTGCCATTCACCACAGGAAAAGACTCTGTTGGTTGACAATCTACAAATGGAGAAAAATTTGGACTCTTTCAACTATCCCTAGGAGATCATTCAGAGGGTAGGTTTATGTCTCCATATAACTGATCTGGCAGGCTGTTCTGGCAGATGACAGCCTGCCAGAGTTTAAAGGATCCGGCCTAGTCAGATACTGCTGTTCACAATCGGCAATTGACTATAATGGGATCCGGAGGGGATCATAAGTATCGGAAGGACAAAAACCTATGCATGCATATTGGTGTGCATCACAATTATAGTCTATTGGACTCTGTCCCATTGACCAATTTTAATAAACTGTGTTTAAACATCTATTAAAAAAATTAGTTGATCGCAGACTAGTGTGCCTTCCTTTTGATCTGTGTCACAGTTATATGTACAGGACTCATATATTCAACATATTGTTCTGCATCATAATTATATATCAATTACAGTGGACTCTGTCCGACAATACAGTGTACTTTTAGAGGATAGACTGTGTGACTTCTGTTTATTTTTTTGTTGATAAGTATCAGGTTAAAAATAAAACGTTCAAAGAAATAAAATTAGAAGAAAGAGTGGCAATTTATGGGGTAACATAAGAGGAAATACCCGTGCCACATTATCCACCAGTAAGAGTCTGGGTGGCTGTAGTGCAAGTAGCAGTAGCAGCAGTATTGTTGGTGCCAGCCACCCAGTCAGTAGTAGCAGTCCTCAGTTGTCCTTTGCCTCCAGTAGTGACCGGAATATTATGGAAGAAGAAGGGATAACATTGTGGACTGTATGACTTACTCATCATCTCAGTCACAGCAGGATGATGGGTGAGGACACAGAGCTTTTGAGCCAGTGTTCAATGCATTCCTCCTGCTTTTCCAACATAACAGTTAACTTGAGGCCACAAGAAGCATTTCTTTTTCCGTCATCTCTGTTTTCACTGACACCTCCTAATTGTTCTCCTTCTTTTGCCCTACGAGACAATACTGTAATGACCCAGAGTGCCATTACCACCTCCTTTTGCACCCCCACTATCTGTATTGTGTGATCCTGTGTCATCTCTCATATTTATTGCCATTTCCTGCAATGTGTGTATGCATTTCCTTATCAACTACTGTTTTGCATGTAATGTGCCTGGCTAACCAGCAGGTGGCAGCAAATCTGTGCAGAGCTAGTTTCTCTGGAGAGCAACCTTCTAGTTCCATTCTAGCCCTCTTTAGAGAGGGAGGAGTTAGTCGAGTCAGTCTAGCCTACCCCCTCCTGGAAAAAGGTTTTGTGTTGGCTAGCAGAGCACTGCCTGTTCTGCTAGGCCCACAGGCCCTGCCTGTGAAGTGCTACATGGTTGCTTGTCCCCTCCTGGGCTTGCATTGCCTCCAAAGCTAAGAGAGCTTGATGCCAGGAAGAAAGATTCCTAGGATTAAAGTAAGAGACAGACTACAGCTAACCTAAGTTTCAGCAGAAGAGGAAAAGTTCCTATTTATCCAGCCAGCATAGCAGGCTGAGAGAGCTACCGCATACAGAGCTGAGATTGTTGCAGAAGTGTTTGCCTGCCAGATAAGCCAATACCTGCTGATGACCAAGATAACGTTTGGAAACTGTTTGGACTACTGTTTATGCCAAGTAAAGCTGTGTTCAATGTTACTACAAAGTCTGGACTCCATTTATTCTACTTATTCATCACCCAAGTTCAACAACCCCTTTTTGCACTTGCTTCGGACTACACCACGTCTGGGATCCAAGGATATCCAGGTAGGAGCACCGTGACATGGGTCTTAAACATCTACGGAGACACTGTAGGCCACTCTACACCATCTCCTACACTGGGTTCAACTAATACCATCTACAAAGAGGACTCCAAGTCCTTGTTGCTTAACTGCAACTGGCGTCACGACTACTTGCTTTAATAGAGGGACATATAATTGTGGATACCTCTTGAGGAGCAAGCGATCCCCCAGACGCTGGCAGTGGGCCGCTGCAAAACCTTGACACTAAGGCAAATATTCAAAATAGTGTTATGTTAATGAATTGTATAAGAACAGTCAGTGTTTGGACTGAGCAGAAGGTTCAGGTGGAAGAAGAAGACATTGTGACTGAAATGTATTGCTGTGTTGGTTGTAGAAATAATGGTAGGGATCTCGGGGAAAATGGTAGGGAACTCGGGGCAAATATAGAGGTGGGAGTTATGGGGGGGCAGAGATCCCATGACATATCACAGTCTGAGAAAAGTGATGATAATGATGATGATGATGATAAATGTCTAATAAACAGGACATGGGAACAAGACTAGGTTGATGAGGAGGTGATGACATCGGAGGAGGGTAGTTGCGATGATAAAGAATGTGAATGGCAACTTGCAGGATAACAGGCTGAACTGGATGGACATGTCTTTTTTCAGCATTATAAACTATGTTCAGGGGTGGATTGGGAACCTTAAGTGGCCCTGGAAAAAAAATACCTAAAGTGGACTCATATTGTAGGAGGGTCTAAATTGACAGGAGGCAGGGCAACAAATGTAGAGGTCAGCAATACCATAGCGCAAAATACCACATACCTCAGTGCTGCACAATATATTGCTCCAAAACTTGTCCCTCTGAGTTGGCCATCAATAGAGGCCATTTTCTCTCCTCCTCTTCCAGTTGTCTCTGATTAAGATTTGGAGCAGAGTGCTTAGGAGGTGAGATGTGGGACACAGTTGAATTCAGGAGGGCATGTCACTGGCTGGGTACATGAGTGCTTGATTCTTACAGATTTATGGACCCATCCAGTGGCAGAGAGTGGGGCTTGGGCGGCACCCTGGGCATCAGCCCGCTGGTAAATGTCCCTGTAAGGTCTATTGCCAATCCTCCCCTGATGTTACTATGTTGCATACTGGCAAAAATTTCACAAAACCTCCCAGTGGTAGATCTGATTCTACTGAGATCAGCTCAGGAGCAGTTGGTGCCACTACTGTTGTTGTGATAGGGTCAAAAGCTGTCAGGCCTAGGGCAAGCAGGAGTGGTAGTGGCTCTGTGCAGGCATCTCCAGTGTAGAAATTGTTTCACAACATTGCCAGCGAAACCATCGCAGTGTGCAAGCTGTGCAGGCAGAGAATAGACATGGCTGTGGAAGAACCAATGGAAGAACTACTGCAATGTAAGCAAGACCGTCCTCCTCCCTGTCATCAAGCTAGTAGCTAGGCCACATTGTCATCATCATCGTCACCATTAACATTATCAGTTACTGCTTCTCCTGCTCCTTCTCCTCCACTCCATCGTCAGTCACCCATAATGGAATATGTGGGCAGGAAACAATACTTTATGCCCTGTAAACCACTTCTGTGGCAACTGAATTTCCACCTGGTCAAGTAGCTGGTGGTGCAGCCACTGCCATACTACTTAGTGGATTTCACTGCCTTTAGGCAACTGATGGCATGCGCTGAGCATTAATGGGGAATACCAAGCCATCATTATTTGTAAAACAAATCAGTCCCAGTATTGTACATTATATGGTGGAGAAAGTGGGTTGCTCCATGGAATTGTTGCTGTGCGTCAAGGTGCATGTAAGCATCGACATGTGGAGCAGCTATTATGGCCAGGAAAAGTGCATATTGTTTATGTTTTGCGAGACAGTGCTGACAATGCACCACTGCAATGAGGCCCGTTGCTACTGGAACCTCCAGGGTTATGCAGATCAGGTTCCCACAACAGGTGTTTATCCACCTCTTCTGTATCCTCCTCAATAAAAATATTCTTGTCCTAAACAAAAACAGAGCAAAGTGTTGCTTCTACTACCTCTTTTCATATGTGTAAGCTGAAGCACTGCCTGTCTTATTCCTGCTTATAAAAAGCGAATCGGTTGCTATTGTGTACAGAGCAGCAAATTTCCCACCAAATATCTCCCGGTAAACTACAAATGGGCAACGCATAATAAAGTGAGAATGGCAGGGTCATTGTGGTTGCGCTGCATTGGTGGAATGTTCCATGCATGGTGCACATCATAAATTTAGTGATGTGTTTTTTAAAAGCGTATTGTGGCTTGCAGAAAATGCAATCATGTCCAGGAAAGTTTGTGAACTTATCAACTGTTCTTAAGTGGCGAATAAGACCCTCCTGGACTTGCAGCAACAGAACAGTCTGCCTTTGCACCACTTGATCTGCGATGTTTCAACTCGCTAGAATTCCACCTACCATATCCTGGATCATCCATATGAGCAATGCAAAGCAGTCAATGACTACATATTATATCATACACCAGACCACCACAACAGGGAGCATGTGTGGCAGCTCATCAAGAATGTGTTGGATACTAAGGCCCTTCAAAGAGGCCACCAAATTTGTGAGTAGGGGCAATGACGGCATTAACAATGTCACAATGTCCGGCTCTTCGGTCTGGATGCTTGGTTGCTTTTGGCAAGCCTATCATTAGCATCAAACAAAGGGAGGAATTTTGGATAGCCATGAGTTTAGATCATCATTGTAAAAGGACAATAGGGGAATTTTTAGTTGCTTCTGAAGGGGAACAAAATTTGGTATATTGCCAGCATGAGATCTGTACCCAGCTTTTGTTGAGCAGATGCCTGCCACCTGCATGTCTAACTAGGACACTCGTCTCTGCTCCCCACCATTTCACTGCCTCTGCCAGCACTACTGCTACAACAACTAACAGATGCAGTAGCCAATATGGAACAGTTTTTTCAACTACTGCGCCAACCTGATGCACATGAGCAAATTAACAGGTTCAGTTATACCTCAACTGTGCCCTTCATCCGGCAAATACTCTGATGCATAACCCCATAGATTTTGGGGTCAGCTGATTGGACTAGTGGCAGGACCTGGCCCAGTTTGCCATTGGTGTACTGACTTGTCCACCCTCTAGTGTGCTGTCAGATAACATATTCACTACAGCAGGTGACATTGTTACAGTGAAAATGTCCCTCATAAGTGTGGAAAACATTACATTTTTGAATAGGAATCAGGCATAGATCCAGGAGGATTTTACACACCTCCTGCCAATGAATCTACAACTGCTGACAGTGGGGACTGGCTATCACCGGCCCAAAGATGCCACTGCTGCTGTCTTCCTGTCCATCAAGTTCCATACTGTCCGGCCACCGCTGCAGCTACTACATCTGCTGCTGCTTCTGCCAGCCTTACATCTCTCCTGAGTCCTGACTTCTCCATCATGTTCCATACTGTTACTGCCACTATTACTACCCCTACACTACCTCCTAACTTGTCCATAATCTTCCATACTGCCCTTCTGCTGCTGAGAGCTCTACCCTGCACAACATAACAACCTTAAAATTTGGATAATTTGATAATTATTTAGTCACTTTTGTAAAAAGCCATTGCTTCTTTACTTTCTGGGACAATACATATTTCTTTACAATAACACAAAACCAATTGCTGCAAATGTTTGGACTGCTTGTTAAAAAATGCAATTTCTTATTCTGATGCCATGGGTATGTATAAAAACAAGGCATTGTGTCAGCTTTTTTGGAACAAATTGAGACACAATTCTGACACATTTCACTTAATAAATCTCCCCCACTGTGTTAAGATAAAGTCAATGATAATGATCCCTTTAAGAGCAGGTGACCTCAGCTTTCACGGTTAGCCACTGTTAAAACTGCACTTGTCAATAGCTCATCTGCCTTAGGCTGTGTAGACATAGACATACCGGCTCATGAAGGATGATGCTTGATCTGTTCCCACACTGGGCACAACCAACGGTTTCAACCCACATGATTGCTTTCCATGACAAACACACATTTTTTAGTCTTTGATACTGATGACCAAATATTTACATGAATGAGTAAATGTATGTGTCCCAGCGACACTAGACAGGTCATTAACGTCTCCTATCTATCTATCATCTACTATCTATCTATCTATTTATCTATCTATCTATCTATCCATCCATCCATCTTATATTATCTATCTATCTATCTATCTATCTATCTATCTATCATATACCTATCTCTCTCTCTCTCTCTCTACATCTATCTCTCATATCTATCATCTATATATCTATCTCATATCTGTCTATCTATCTATCTATCTATCTATCTATCTACATCTATTTCTCATAGATATTATCTATCTATCTATCTATCTATCTATCTATCTCCTATCTATTATCTATCTCTCTTTCTCTGTATATATCTATCTCTCATTTTTATCATCTATCTATCTCATATCTATCTATCTATCTATCTATCTATCTATCTATCTACATCTACCATCTATCTATCTATCTATCTATCTATCTATCTATCGATTTATCTATCTAACATCTGTCTATATATCTATCACCTATCTATCTACATCAATTTCTCATCTATCTATCTATCTATCTATCTATCTATCTATCTATCATATACCTATCTCTCTCTCTCTCTCTCTACATCTATCTCTCATATCTATCATCTATATATCTATCTCATATCTATCTATCTATCTATCTATCTATCTATCTACATCTATTTCTCATAGATATTATCTATCTATCTATCTATCTATCTATCTCCTATCTATTATCTATCTCTCTTTCTCTGTATATATCTATCTCTCATTTTTATCATCTATCTATCTATCTATCTATCTACATCTATCTATCTATCTATCTATCTATCTATCGATTTATCTATCTAACATCTGTCTATATATCTATCACCTATCTATCTACATCGATTTCTCATCTATCTATCTATCTATCTATCTATCTATCTATCTATCTATCTATCTATCCATCCCATATTATCTATCTTTCTATCTATCTATCTTCTATCTATCTATCTATCTATCTATCTATCTCCTATCTATCTATTATCTATCTATCTATCTATCTATCTATCTATCTATCTATCCATCAATCTCATATCTATCTGTCCATCCATCCCATATTATCTATCTATCTATCTATCTATCTATCTATCTATCTATCTATCTCTATCTATCTATCTATCTATCTATCTATCTATTATCTATCTAGCTATCCATCCATCCATCCATCTATCCATCTCATAATATCTTTCTATCTATCAATCTATCTATCTATCTATCTATCTATCTATTATCTATCTATCTATCTATCTATCTATCTATCTATCTATTCATCCATCCCATATTATCTATCTATCTATCTATTCTATCTATCTATCTATCTATCTATTATCTATCTATCTATCTATTCATCCATCCCATATTATCTATCTATCTATCTATCTATCTATCTATCTATCTATTATCTATCTATCTATCTATCTATCTATCTATCTATCTATCTATCAACTATCAAATCAAATCAAATCTCAAATAAGCTTTATTGGCAGGACTAAATACATTTCAGCATTGCCAAAGCAAGTGGGAAATAATCGGGTAGAGTTGGGGGATGGGGACACGTCCAGGGTGGGGATATAGGAGTCCATGGTATATCTGGCTCCTCTGAGTCTATGGCAGGCAGTAACATATTGTGCTGCTATCTATCTATCTATCTATCTATCTATCTATCTATCTATCTATCTATCTATCTATCAACTATCAAATCAAATCAAATCAAATCAAATTAAATCAGCTTTATTGGCAGGACTAATTACAATTTAGCATTGCCAAAGCAAGTGGGAAATAATTGGGTAGGGTTGGGGGATGGGGACACATCCAGGGTGGGGATATAGGAGTCCATGGTATATCAGGCTCCTCTCAGTCTATGCAGGCAGTAATATATTGTGCTGCTATGGCCACTGTGTTCTCCTCTTCCCCCAGCAGTATGGAGAGTCTCTCTTCCTCCTCCATGGAGGGGAAGTCTGGGCAGAGATCAGACAGTCTCCTGAAGTGAGAGTCCCTCACTGCTGAGTATTTGGGGCACCGCAGCAGGAAATGAGCCTCATCCTCAACGGCCTCCTGGTCGCATTGTTGGCACAGTCTGCTCTCCCTGGGCTGGTACCTCTGTCGGTGATGCCCAGATTCAATGAGCAGGCTGTGGGCGCTCAGTCTGTAGCGGCTCAGGATCTGTCGGTCTCTTGGATTGGGGAGTTTCTCCAGGTATGGGGCCAGTTTGTACTCCCTCTGCAGGCTCTGGTATACTGTCAGCCTCTGTGAAGTTTGTATGTCGTTCTTCCAGACGCTGATATACTCCTCTTTGCCCTTGTGTATCATCTTGTGGATTTCCCCCTTTGCCAGGCTGTATTGGTTGCTGGCTTGGGCAGGCTGGGTTTGGGTGACTTGTTGCCGGGTGCTTTGTCTTTCTGGGGCTTCTTGGTGTAGCAGGGCTTTGTGATGGTAGGAGCTAGGACTGCTGCTATGCAGATGGGCTCTGAATGATAGCACCCTCTTCTGGACAGCAAAGTAGAGTGGGAATCTGCCCAGTTCTGCCCAACAGGCACTGTT
This sequence comes from Bufotes viridis, assembly GCA_033119425.1. Lineage (NCBI taxonomy): Eukaryota > Metazoa > Chordata > Amphibia > Anura > Bufonidae > Bufotes > Bufotes viridis. The sequence goes on along the minus strand of JAKVIS010002442.1, from coordinate 6,496 downwards.
TGAGGTGCTCCTGTGGACCTGGAGAAAGTGTTTGCAGAGTTCTAAGTGGAAAAGTTCTGTAGGCCCAGAGTCCCACTTTGCCCAGTCTGGGTATGTGTCTGGGCCCCAGACTTCGCTGCCATACAGGAGGATTGGGGTGATGATGGTGTCAAGGATTTTAAGCCAGATAGTCACTGGTGCCTTCAGGTGATACAAACGCCTTCTGATGGCATAGAAGGTTTTGCTCGCCTTGTCTTTCAGTGTTTCCATGGCTTTCTTAAAGCTTCCTGATTGGCTGATAGGCCCAGGTAGGTGTAACTGTCAGTTTCTGATAGTGGACAGTTGTTTAGCAGGAAGGGAGGATGCCCGGCTGCTTTCCGGTTTCTTTTCTGGAACACCATGATGCTGGTTTTCTTTGTATTGATGGGCAGTGCCCACGTGGTAATGAACTTCTCCAGGATTTTCATGTTATCTTGGAGACCTTTCTGAGTTGCTGATAGTAGCAGAAGGTCATCTACATAAAGGAGAAATTTCACCTCGGTGTCATGGAGGGTGAGGCCGGGTGCTGAGGAGGACTCCAGAACCGCCGCCAGCTCATTAATATAGATGTTAAAGATGGTTGGACTGAGGCTGCAGCCCTGTCTGACTCCTCGGCTCTGCCGGAAATAAGCTGTTCTCCTCCCATTCACCTTCACACTGCATCTATTCATTCCAGCTCTAGGTCAGTAGATGGAGCAAGGGAGCCCTAGTTTATATATAGGCCCAGTCAGGGAAGGGAGAGTCAGTTAAGCCCAGGCCATGAGCCTGTGAAGTCTAAGCCCAGGCCTTGAGCCTGTCCAGGTCTAAGTCCAGGCCATGAGCCTGTGAAGGCAGTGCAGGCTTGGAGCCTGCAGACTAGGAGAGGGCATTGCAGTCCCTGTAACCGGGTTCCAGATCCAAGGAGAAGGTTCCCCACCTGAGTCCATATTTGTAGAAGTAGGAACACCACAGTTAACCAGCCTAAGGAAGCTGAGGAAAGGCAGAGCCAAGTCCAGGAAAGCAAGAGGTACTAAGGCACCAGAGGAGGTACTTACTTATCGTTTCCCAAGGATATACGCCAGATAAAGGGCATTGGGGCCTTGGAGGAAAGTGTCCATGTTCCAGGATCAGTCAGGAATAGAGTGCAAGCTGCCTGTACTGCAAATCCTACTTTTAACCCTCTGTGATCACCTTGCTACATATTGCCTGCCATTAAATGTACTGTAACCTAAAGCTTACTGAAACCAACCGTCTTCTAAGGAACTGCGCTTCCATCTATGTCCATGTATGACTACTACCAATGCTTCAGTAAAGTTCCAGTTCTGTGTTACTACAACGTGGTTCCTCAATTATTCCTACTATCAGCAAACGGTGTGCCACCGTTAATTGGCACTGGCGTCACGAACTCTATCTATAACTACCTGTCCTTGCAGATCTACCAGAGAGTCAGCCTGTCTCAGGTTAGTGGTCATAATTGCACTACAACACCCAGGAACACTATTTAACCCTAACTTGAGTACGCTGCATACATCTATTTCTCATAGCTATTATCTATCTATCTATCTATCTATCTATCTATCTATCTATCCATCTCCTATCTATCTATCTATCTATCTATCTATCTATCTATCTATCCATCTATCCATCTATCCCATATCTATCTATCTATCTATCTATCTATCTATCTGCAATAAAGAAGATATACTGTGGCTCACCTCTACCTAGGTACCGTGGTAGGGGTGCTTTTAGGATGAATCACCAAATCATCCAAAAAGTTATGTGGGTAAAATAATATGCAAATAAAAGTCAAGCACTCACCATCTGGCGTTTTGTATTTATTGAACTGTAAAAATATGATAAAAATAGTAATCAATAGTAATCTATAGAATAGTAATCAATAGAACAAAATAATATAATAAATTAGTTTAGTGCGGCCGCTTTATACTGACATATGATATATTGATATAAACATAATCTTCCTATTGGCAAAAGGTCATATTGAGTATTAGAAAGTGCACAAAATATATCAAATCCAGGTGAGGTCAGTAAGTGCTTGTGCATACTTCTGCTGTGCAATCAAATGTATGTGTACCAACCTAGTGAAGTAAATGTTAGTTGGTAGCAAAAATGTAAATAAAACAAGAAATATATGTGATCACAAATTCGTGAAACAAAGAAAGAGTCCCAAATATTCGTGCAGCGAGAAAAATTCGTAACAAAAAATTGGTAAAAAAAGTCTTTGTGAATATTCTAACATATAAGTCCTATATGTGCATATGCTGGAAATTATAGGAAGATTGTATGATATTGGATGTTCTCGATATGTCCTTGCTATGGGGAGGCACTGTCGGTATATGTATCGGCTCGTGTCTGGGGCGTCCCCCTGATCTACAGCCTCTTACCTTCCCCTTGATCGGCTTCTATCGAGTGTTCCGGCTGCAGCACGTGCAGAGTTCTGGCGTCTCACATGACTTCAATAAGTCGGGTATCTCATGTGGTCTGGTGTGTGACGCTTGCACATTCGTCAGCTGACGTAGTTCCTGTGTTGTGATCGGAGTTCCGGATTTTTAAGCGACTTTATTAGTCATTCCGATTTGCGATGTAAGTTTTGGAATATTATCGCTTCTCATCCAGCATAGTAATCAATTGGGTAGATCTCTTAGACGCAGTAGGCCAGACGCGTTTCGAGGTCACGACCTCTTCTTCAGTGGCCTATCTATCTATCTATCTATCTATCTATCTATCTCCTATCTATTATCTATCTATCTATCTATCTATCTATCTATCTATCTATCTATCTATCTATCTATCCTTATATGAGTTTGCCTCCTCTGTTTCCTGTCGTTACATAATTCTTGCTAGACTCACTCTGGACTTTCATGCATATTATATTGTAATGTGTTCTTTTCCTTGTTATATAATAAATTGCTCAGTTATGATAATACTTATACTTAGCATATTTTACTTGCATCTATAATATGATTGCAGGAAAGAAGGGGTTAGTACAGCTGCCACGTGTTGCAGCCTAGAATCCTCAGGCTTCATGGAAAGAAGATGTTTGGGAGAGAGGTATCTATATGGTTCCCAGGCCTCAGGGAGAGTAAACTAGCATTCAAACATTATGCTCAGTCCTCAAGCTAGAAGCTGTTACCGGATACAAACCCTGGTGCACCTCAGACATGCAAAGTGTTCAGGTTTCTTCTCATCTGAGCTTTATATTCAGTTTAGTATTTGCTAGGTTACAATGAAATATAAATTCTTTTCTCTCTGTATATACCATTAGATGAAATCAGATCAATTCAAATGCAGAGAAACGCTCCTCCCATCTCTTTTCTATAGATATATGTTGGCACACATGCATGTTTATACAGTGCAATATAATTATATAATATAATAGATATGCTACTTACTGTATATATTATTTGTATATACTAGATATATTTATTCGAAAATATAGAAAACTGGATGGAATTTTCAACTTAGTGCACATACTGAGTAGATTATTGATAGTAAATTAGTAAAGGAGTGAATACAGGACTAATTATAAGTGTTTTTGGGGGTCATTTAGTCTTAATAACCCCTGCGCTGGCGGTGGATGCCCCGATGTAATGTAGAGGCGCCGGCTGCAATCTGCAACAAAGAAAACTGGCCTATATCTAATGATAAATGACCATCTATGTATATACATCAGTCAGTCATAATATTCAAACCAAATGCCTAATGTCTTTGAAGCTTCTCATGCATCCAGGTCATGGTATATCAGCAGGTATAAGTCGGAGCAACTGGACTTGTGTTTCTCTCGAAGTTTTACTAGTCATCCGACTGTCTTTCTCAATTCAAATGACATGAGCGGTATTTCATGCTGGAGATTTCTTGCACAAGTCATGTGAACTAATAAAGCCAGTCAGATGACTAGGGAAACTTCTTCAAAAAAAGATACAATAAGTCCAGGTGCTCTGACATATTACTACTCATACACCTGCCTAAGGGTATGTTCAGACGACGACAATTGTCGCGCGACAAAAAGTCGCACTATTGTCGCGCGACAATTTTTATAATGGGAGTCTATGGTGTCGCAGTGCGACATGCGACATGCTGCGACTGCGACACGACAGTCGACAAAAATCCATCCGGGATGGACTTCTTGCGACTGTTGTGTCGCAGTCGCAACATGTTGCATGTTGCACGTGCAACACCACCATAGACACCCATTATAAAAATCGTCGCGCGACATTAATGTGACATCAATGTCGCGCTACAAATGTTGCAGTGTAGTGGTTCCCAAATTGTCGCGCGACTTTTTGTCGCGCGACAATTGTCGTCGTCTGAACATACCCTAATAGTCCCCCTGATATCGCCAGAACAGCTCTGATGGTGTCCTGTGGTATCTTAGCATCAGATCCTTTAAAAGGGTTGTCCCACGAAAAATATTGTACAGTTTTCAAATCAGCACCGGACTTGAATATTTTTGTAATTGAATGTAATTAAAAATTTTGTATAGCCAACAAGCTATTCAATAAAATGTATCTGTACAGCGCCATCTACTGTTGTTTTTTTTCTTATTTCTTTGTTCTGCTCACTGAGATGGCTGCACGTGCTCAATTTATTCTGACACTTTTTTATCATAGCTGATATTTACGTTGTCAGCCATGTGTGCTACAGTAGTCCTCCTGTGGGATTGGACCAGATAGGCTAGCCTTTGCCCCTTCTTGCACCCATGATCCTATTGCTGGTTCACCGGCTGTCACGCCTTGGACCACTTTTTGAAAGTAGGCAATCACAATTTGGCCCATAACAAAGTCAGTAGCGTAGGGATCGCCATAGCAGCCATAGCAATAGTTATGGGGCCCTACGCCACTGGGGGCCCAGGCCGCCGGCTGAGGAGCGCACTCTTGCTGGGGGCGCTGGCGCTGCTCCTCCACGCCCAGCGCCGCCTCCTAGCTAATTTATTCACTGCACTTGCCTCTGTGAAATTGAAGAGAAGCGCCGTAATCTCGCACAAACGCACTGGCAGAGGCATTGAAGTGCGCATGCACCGTCTTCCTGGCCTCTGCCAGTGCGCCTGTGCGAGAGTACGTCACTTCTCTTCAATTTCACAGAGGCAAGTGCAGTTAATAAATTAGCTAGGAGGCAGCTCTGGGTGGGGAGGAGACCTGTGGATGACACTGAAGGGGGGATCTGTGGATGACACTTAAGGGAGGGATCTGTGGATGACACTTAAAGGGGGTTCTGTGGATGACACTTAAGGGGGGATCTGTGGATGACACTTAAGGGGGAATTTGTGGATGACACTTAAGGGGGGATCTGTGGATGACACTTCAGGGGGGATCTGTGGATGACACTTAAAGGGGGGACCTGGGGAAAACACTTAATGGGGGAATCTGTGGATGAAACTTAGGGAATCTAATGAGGGGTGTGGGGATGTTGGGGTGGGAGGTCCTGGAGGGGTGTTTGGGTGGGAGCTCTGGAAGAGGTGGGAGGTCCAATAGCTTTGTGGGGGTGGGAGATCCGGGAGGGGGGGGGGCATACATTTTTTTGCTATAGGGCCCAGTGATTTCTAGCTACGCCCCTGATCAAAGTCAATCATATCCTTTTGCTTGTCTAATTTTTTCTGATTCCAGCACATCAACTTCAAGAACTGAGGGTAAATGCACACGATCAGGATTGCGTGCGGATTTTCCGCGCGGATTTGCGTGCAGAAAATCCGCACTGTAGGTCATGTACATTGCATTCTATGGGAATTTGACATTCTCAATGCACATGATGCAGATTTTTTTCTGCGCGGATTTTGACTTGCAGTACGGATTTTAAAATCCACAGCATGTCAATTTATTTGATTTTTCCTGACCAGATTTCATCCAGATTTTCGCCATTCACTTCAATGGAGAGAGTAAAATCCGCATGATACATGCACACAATGCGGATTTTGATGCGGATCCGCATCAAAATTGGCATGTATGACACAGGAAGAGGAAATGAAGTCATAAAGGGAGGAGAAACTTCCACCATTTTTTCTCATCATAAAGGGAGCAACAGAACTAACAGCTCTGACAGGAGCATTCACCCCACTGGCTGAGAAAATTTGGTATGCAAAATGGAGATACCACATTGGTACCAACGCATGAGCCTTAATGTATCCAGGCTGATTGTACAGGTCAGTATAAGTGTGTGCCTTTTGTGTCGTGTATAAGTGGAAAAAAAAGGGCCTATTTGCCGTTCAGTGGTGCAGTTATATGTTCTAAAGCCTTTTGTGTCGTGTATTAGTGCAAAAAAAATATGGGCCTATTTGCCGTTCAGCAGTGCAGTTATATGTTCTAAAGCCTTTTGTGTCATGTATAAGTGGAAAAAAATAAGGGCCTATTTGCCGTTCAGTGGTGCTGTTATATGTTCTAAAGCCTTTTGTGTCGTGTATAAGTAGAAAAAAATAAGGGCCTATTTGCCGTTCAGCAGTGCAGTTATATGTTCTAAAGCCTTTTGTGTCGTGTATAAGTGGAAAAAA